>LPNX010585043.1:315724-340296 GCA_001517045.1 Pseudotsuga menziesii
TGGAAGCGTCCAAATCGACAGGTCCTTTTCACCGGGTCCCGAGCAATAAAATAATCGCAGAAGAGGTCAATTCTGCCTTTATAGGACCGCCCCGACTAGACACGTGGGAAGCATTTATTTCCGTAACCACTACTTATCTCTAACAGCCGTGCACCTTTCTCCTCCGGGCTCATTTCCGACCTTTGATCTCTTCTGTGCAAATTTCTGGCCTTCGGATCGTACACCACGTGTCCTTTTCCGCCGGGCATCTTGGCGCTTAAGCACCGTGTAAGTTTCCATTCCGGGGTCGCTCGTGACCGTCGATGTGACGTACTTCCACCCCTCACCGTTGGATTAAAAGCCACGTCCCACATTCCGCTGAGCCGTCTGACCTTAACTACCGTGCAACTCTGGGTCCCGGACACATCCACAGCCGTTGATATGATCTTCCTTTACAGGCGGGCCGTTGGATCATGTGGCGCCCACTCAATTCCGCTGGGATCCTTGGCTTTATCCGTCGGGAAACTTAGATCAGCGGAATTACTCTCCGCCGTCGATGAGATCTTCCTTCAGCTCCACGCCGTCGGATCAAGCACCACGTACCCGATTCCGCCGGGCAATCCGGGGTTATCCTCCGCGCTTGTTCCTCCTCCGGGATTCTTTTCGGTCGTCGATGAGATTGCCTGGCGCTCATCAACCGCTCGATCCTGTGACACGTATCACATTCCGCCAGGCTCTGTGGGTTTATCGGGTGCGCAAGTTTCCACTCCGGAATCATTGCCAGCTGTTGATCCACTATGCTCTGATCTCCAACCGTCGGATCAGGCAGCACGTAACAAATTCCGCTGGGTGGTTCAAAGATTAGCCCGCATGCATGTTAATTTCCCAGAAACCAACATATCCGTCGATCCATGCTGTCTTCAATCCTCGGCTGTTGGATCAACCTCCATGCACCCTTTCCGCTGGAAGCCCTGATGCTTATCCGCCGCAGAATCAAATCCGACCGCCGATGTGGTCTGATTCCGTCCCTCCACCGTCGGATTGAGAGGATTATATGTGATTCCGTCGGTCCTCCATTTCCTTAACTATCTTGCACTTTCAGACGACGAATTTGGCATGAGCTGTAGATCAGCCCCGAACAATGTTACAGCCCTTGATGTGTGCGGGCGGCTAAAGGCCCGAACTTCCCCTATCCTCCTCGCATGTTTTGAAAGGCGGAGGGAGTGTCAGCCATGGATTGGCTCCTCCCTTCGATCATAGCCTAGGATTTTGCTAACTTGGCTGTTCTTTAGACCATTACGTCACCTTTGTACTATAATCTTTAAACCAAAGTATTTAAACAATATGATTTTACCTCCCCTTGGTCTTATATTTATTTTGTTAAATACAGGTGTTAACAATGTCGACTTTCAGCAGTTCATCAATAAGCTACCCTACATATTTCTCAAATCCCAACAGATCACCACCACTCATAAAATCATGGAGTCGAGCATTTCCTGACAAAGCCTCACCTCACAAACCGCCCAAGCCTCACCACTGCCAAAAGATGTGGGAATCATTCAATCGACATTCCTTAGAAATCCCAAAAAGTCGTCTCAACTTGTTGCAGCACGGACTTCATCATTAACACCAACCCTCACACTAGCCAATGAACAAATCAGAGACCTAGAGGACGATGATCAAGGTGATGCACTAGCAATTGACCAAACCATCGACAAATTCTTTAACTCTATCGAGTCTGATGACCCTACCAAACCATAACCAGAAGTTGAAGATCCTATATCGATAAGAGGCATTCCAACCACTCCAGTGACCCCATATCACTCACCATATCCATCACCACCACCGTCTTCAGAACCTCCACCAAACCTAGAGCCACCATCGCCACCACCAACACCAGAGTCACCTCATAATCCATAACCACCATCCTCACCACCATTCGAAGCACAAACAAACACAAGTCCCGCCCATATAATTCAACAAGTTAACCCTGCCACAACAAAATTCCAGTCAACAGAGAAACCACCGACTAAAGAGCACCAAACACAGTAGCAACAACCAACATCAGTACCGACATGATTAGTAGTGTTCCATCATTCCAAACATAAGAGAAAAAGAAAAGAAAAGAAGAAAAAAGAACAACAACAGACACAATAGGCATCGATAGTTATCCACCTTCATCAACTAGGGTCGACTACTGGAGTCGACACACCAAAAATTAGAGATGGAGAACTAGACCAACTATTGGGAGCACTCACTAAGGAGGCTACAACAAGAAATAAAAGTAGAAAAGAATAGATAGACAAAATTAAAGAAGAACAAGTCGAATTCTTGACCAAATGCAGGAATTTGACTCATACAGTTTTACCACGAGTAAATGAGATCGACACTGACAAACCACTAGAGAGAGCTTACTAGCTGCTAGGAAGTGTCGTGTCAAAACTTCAGGCACAGCTATAAGCCAATAAAGGGGAGAGAAAAGAAGAAACATCTGTGTTATTAAGACAATAGTACACAACATTTTCAGAAGCACACAAGGTACTTCAAGAACATCTGGAGGAGTATTCTGCTATAGAAGAAGTACTGTGCAACTAGTACACCCACTATGGCCGGGTATTTTAGCAAGCCCAAGAAACCCACGAACATATCAGGACACTAGAAAATCAACAGGGTCTTAAAGAAGCAATGAGGAGCACAATACAAGATTATATTGTATTGGAAACAGTGAAGCTAGAGAAGCTAGAGAAACAAGCTCATCAGTGGGTGAACCAGTATCTTCCCAACATTGACAAACTGGACACAATATGTCCACAAATAAAAAGGCTGATGGACACAGTAGATGAAAAATCCCAATTTTTGGGGCCCGGCATGAATAATATTATATATATTTCAATTCAAGAGAAAATGTCGACCCTATCCAGCATTACAACCTTGACCATAGACATCTAGAGAGCTCTCCACAGTTGGGAAAAATTTAAACACCAACTGGCCACTACAGCAGAAGCCATAGTCGAAGTATGTGTACAGAAAAGGCCATCTATTAGACTGCACAACCCATGAAGAAAGAACAAAGGGAAGAAAGCTACTTCAGACATAGTTTTGTTACCTCCCCTATTTCTTCGAGACGAAGAAATATTTTGTTCTTGGGGGAGATGTTGGTTGACTGAACCAACATGTATTTATTCATAATTGTTTTGTAATCATATATAATAGGTTATTGAGCCAGATACGAACTTGGTTCAGTTCTGTGTATGTATGGACCCTCATGTGATTCACTAATATAATTTGTTATTCTATCATGTGTTCTTGTCTCTTGTATCTGCATGAATATATGTTTCTATATGTGTATTATTGGTAACCTTATGTGATCTGTGTGATTAAAACAGTGCTCACATTTTTTTGGATATCGATGGCCCATCATTATTTGTAACAAAAATATTATGTATATATAAACTTTCTTTATATTCTATGCATAGTGTTATCTATGTTAAATTTCATTATGATACATATTTTATATTTTAATAAAATATTACATGATATAATAAATTATTGAAAGGATAAAAAATGATTGATACCGATTCACCCCTAGGTCCAACAAAGCACACTTGGTCTTTTATACCTTTTTTTATTTAGATCTCCTTCTCCTACATTATAGAGGTTAGGATGGTAAATGAAAAGACATAATGCATTTAAATATAACATAATAAATAAATTTGAATAATAATATTTTTTTCATTATTGACAGGTGAAAGGTCACTTAGTCTAATGTTAACAAAGGTAACTTAGACAAACTAAAGGCCAACCACCAATATATTGTACACATGTTTAGCTTCAACCAGACATTAGTTTTAAAACCTTTATCAACTCCTTCTATTCATCATTTATATTGAATAACTAGAACATTTAGCTTATGTATTCATCATCTATATCGAATACCTAAAACATTGACCTTTAACATAACATTGGTTTTAAAACTCCCTATTTTCATCATCCCTATTGAATAATTAAAACAAATAGAAAACTATCAACCAATAAACATCATATGTCATTCCACATTTAATTTTATAAACAACAATAATTACATCTACACATCAAATTGGCATGTTCATCTTTAAAATATCAACAACTCTGAACTAAATGCATAGTCATGTTTGGTAATAAATAAACACATCTCTCTAGGTCACAAAATGCGTCCACATCATGATCAAATAATTATTCAAATGGTGATTTAGAAGTCAATTTTATAATAGCAACAAGCAAGCAAGGAAACTCTATTAATATAAAAGGTGTTTCTATTTGGAGTGGATATATATCATAGGAGTCCACTTGGGTACACCGTTAACAAGTGGTTCAAACCTGAAGTATAATTACATCTTCCTTTCCACTAATAAGTAAACATAAACAAAAGCTTCCTACTATGGCATTCCATTCCCATGATCACAATCAATGCAACATCAAAATCATGTGATTAATTAGAATTTATAACCATAATTACAAAATGATAAATTGCAATACCATATCAAATCGATCCTTATAACTTTGGTGCACATTACTTGGTAGTCTATAAGTAGCCTGTGTGGTAAATATTGGTGAAACAAATGTACCCGTGGTGAAGTTCAAATGGTATGAGTGACTGTTTCTCAAGATATGAATGAGTCTTGGGATAGTTTGGAATACTTTGTAATTAAGTATTTGTTTACAAAAAAAGTCAACATATATTATACAAATTAGTTTCAAATATTTATTAATAAAAAATAGTACTAAAATATTGGATTTTCTTGTGTTATTACTAGAAATGTTATTCGTTATTAACTAGCTACTATTAGTTATTAATTTATCAATAAATTGCAATATAATTGAATGGATATGGATTTCCAAAAATGACATCACACACATCTTATAACACAATCAAACTGTACTTTTTCGTTGCAATCAATAGAGATAATGAACTTGACTTTTCAGTTATGTTCAACATCCAAATCTTTGTTCATGCTAAGCCAACCTAAGGAGTAGGGCTCATGATATATGGCTTTGAGAAAATTTTGCTTCTTCATTGCTATGTCTAAGATGAGGCTTTACTAGTTACTAATATAAGTGACAAGTGCCTTCTTTATCTAGATCTTAATATATAAAGGTTTCTCACATTTGAGCAATAAGGATGGATACTTGAAATTAGGAAAATGCTTTATGTCAAAGAGTTACAAAGTGCCATTTCTTTTTGTGTAATGGCTTGAGTGGTGTTGAGTGTTTATCTATAATTAGATAAATTCTTCAACCACATCCAAACTTATCTAAGCATCCATTGCAAAACTTAGATTTATTTGTAAATTGATACACTTTATCAAAGAAACTGAGTTTTGTTTGTTAATAATTAAATCATAGAGCATACATATGACTAATGTAAAGAAAACTTTCAACCTCAATTTCCACTTTGAGAGAAGAAACCATATTATAGAATGAAAATTTTCCACTACCACTCAAAATATGGAGCTACACATGGATAGTATTGCGACAAAGGTTTTTATCTTCTTAAACATAAGACAAATATGGGCGATTTGTCCATCCATACTCCCAAATTTTCCAGTGAGATTGACAACTCTTGCATTGAGAAATTAAATGTAACTCTACAAATCATTCTTCATTTCTTTATTCATCCAAGGTTGAGTATTTACCATAAGTTGCGTACAAACTACAACAATTACTACAAAATGATGTTATAATAAAAATTTCAACAATGCAAGGGTGCACTAGCAAAATAATGAAACCAAAACTCAAGTTGTGGTAAGTTCAACTTACACTTCCATCATTGGTTTAAGGCGATATAAATTAATATCCCAACACATGCAAAATAAATTTATACAATTAGAAAATCATGGACTCAATCTCAACTTTGAATTCATTAATTGAATGAAACTGTACAATGAGATATGAACAACATAAATTTTGTTACAACAAACAAGTATAAATCCATCAACCAACATGTTTACAATCTAAAGGTCAATTCTAACTAATAAATGGAAATATGAATCACTTCATCTCTTTACTCATAATCTTTAAATTACACAATTCTTCGAAATTTGAGAAGTCAAAATTAGAGAGAGCAAGATAACTAACTATGACTATTAAGATTTTATGCATGATAATTTGTTGATCTACCCATATATGCTAATTTGTATGGTGTACAATATCATGCATCATGATAATACAATTAAACTTTGAGATTGCACATTTGGGTCACAATGTTGGAACTATGCCAATGAATGTTACTGCATCCATAATACATCAATGTTTTTTTCACTTTGATCTATGTTGAAATAGTTACTCATTACATTTCATTCCACACTAATGATTTTGTGCTATTGTGAACCTCTAATATAATGACCAAGTTTACTCATCTAATTTCTCAAATATTTTTCATCTTGTCAAAAGCGTTGTGACAAAAAATGTCTTTAAATCATTTAACTTATGAGGTAGATAAAGTACATGATGAATAACTTGATCTTTTATAGTGAAACTATTAATAATTGCATTTGCATCGAGAGACACATTTCTACAACCCTTTTTTCAAGCAGAAAAAGTCATTTCTTTTATATTAAAGAAACATGTTACAACACTATAAGACATAAACATAGAGTTTTCTCTCAAAACACTGATCTCACCCAACATACCGCCAATAATTTGTCAACGACACACTACCCAATCCACAAAAGATCTCTCAAAATTAATAGATCTTTTCTCTATAATATTCCCACCTAAGGTATCATGACATACAAAATGACAAACAAAATAAAAATAGATATAGTTCGGATGCTATCTAGAATCACCATCTAGTGTCTGGTCCATACATTCCAAAAATACATACTGTCACCCGTGTAGGTCAAGGTTCAAGAGTAAAAATTATTGAAGATAGAGGAGGTAATTAAATCCCCATCCAAAAATTCAGATAGTGAAAAGAGCCCCATAGTGTTCTGTAGTCCCGCCTTGGACAAACCATCCGCCAACACATTATGTTCTTTGTGTATATGTTGACAATCAAAGAAAAATAATTTGTCCTTAAGGGCCAAAGTACAAGCACAAATGCTCCATTTCAAGTACCTACAGGTTTGAGACATTGTTATCCTAGTCGATGATAATCCTAGAGTCACCAAATACTCTTAGCTGAGGGAGACCCATGACAGAGGAGGCAAAGAGTAGTCCCCATAGCGCCATGCGATCAACTTTGGTATTCGTACTAGGACCACAACCCAGCATAAGAAGAAAAAAACATGACTTACTGATATACAGTACCATCCTAGCACCACTAATACTAGCTTGTTTTGCACCATCGAAGAAACCCATAGCTGTACCCACCTCGGGAGCATACCAATATTGTGTGTCTTCTGCACCCTAGCAGGTTTAGGGAAATTTGTAATGAGCTGAAGGAAACTGAAAAAATATGTTGTACCCGGTGTCTCATGTCCTGAAATATGACAAAGTTCCTAGATTTCTATATAATCCAATTGCAAAACAAAGGAAGGTACAAGGGCTTAGACCCCTTCCACATCGAGTTTTTTTGTGGAAAACACCAAAAGAACAATCATCCCATAGAAAATTCAAACCAAAATGTAAATCAACAACATGATAAACTGCTTTCCCAAATGGACAATTCCAGAAAACATGATCAACCGATTCTTCCTCTACAACACAAAGATGACAGAAGTTAGGCCCAATCTACACTTTAACCTGTAAAAAATCCCAAGTATTAATTTTTCCATTAATGTACAACCACATAAAGCATTTGATCATGAGTGGTAAGTTCCAGGACCAAAGTTCCTCATGCCACTAGGAGTCCACCTCGTCCAAATGTATGTCGACCAAGTATTGATAGGAGAGCTTAGTCATGACTTGTCTTGATTTTCCATAGTAAGACCAAACCAATCTGTCCTTTCCCTCCTGCAGCTGAACCCACGCCGAAGATAGGCTGGATACATATTTCTTCCATTATGCAGACCACTCACCATTAAGATGCAGATCTCTGGCAGAGAGCCAATAGGTTCCATTGGTGGGAAAATCGCAACCAATCCTAACTTGTTCAAGGGTCTCCAGGCCATAGTCCTGGAGATAATCAACCGAGGTTCGAGATAGGCAAAAAGTCGTATACAAACCCACAATAGGGTCAGTTCCCACCAGAATAGATGCACCGTTCCCCACCTTCCAATTGAGTGTTTTACTTACCCAACCAAAGAATTTAATAAATCTAGTCCAGATAACATAGGTTTTTGCAACCGAATGGTTTTCCAGTCTAATCCAGTCAATGAAAGATCCCTTACGAATGTACTTGGACTGGAGGCTTTTGTTCCATATACCAATCCCATTCAATGCCATCCACAGACTTTTTATCATGAGTGAACAACTAAACTAGTTAAGATTCTTGATGTTCCAACCCCCACAAGAATATGGTCTGGTAAGTGTATCCCAATGGACCAGATGAGACCAATGATTTTTTTCCAAACCACCCCATAAGAAATTACGCATGATCCTTGTGATGGAATTAATGATCGAATAAGGGATCTTGAAAAGTGAAAACCAGTACATCAGAATGCCACTCAAGATATATTTTAGGAGAATGTGCCTCCCACCCAGTGAGAGAAGTCTATAGGTCCAGTTGTTCACTCGATTTTCGACCTTCTTCACCAACCATAATGATTCCATAACACAATAATTAAGGGGTTTCAACCAAAATCCCATGTACTTAAATCCGACCTCAATCAGATCCATAATGAAGGGAAAGATGACCTTAATCTCAACCGCTAGGGAATCAACCAAGTTATTATTTAGAAAGGAATATTTTCTAATACTTAGCAACATCTCAGATGCAACTGATAAAGTGTCAATGATGGATCTGTAACATCTCCACTCCTTGATAGAAACCTGCCCAAATAATACAACATCATCCACAAAAAACAGTTGTGTAAGAGCTATAGTCAAAGAGAAGACAATACATGTGATTGTGTCAAGTCGTTTGGACTCAGCAATCATCAAACTCAATCCTTCCACCACCAAGACAAAAAGTAATGCCGAGAGGGGTGCCTACTCTCGAAATTTCTACAGCCTTGGTGCGAGGGATGTGTCCGTCTATCCCAAAAATTATAGTTGACATAAAGTAAAGAAGTTAATAAAGAAGACAAATGCAAAAATAGAAGTAAAAAAATATTATAGCCTATAGGAAAAGTAGAAACATAATATTATAGCGGACATAAAAGAAGTGAAAAAATGATGTAAAAAATATATGATAGTGTACATAAAAAATAGATACATAAAAGGTAATATATATATATTATAACCTATATAAAAAGTATAATTAAAAGAAGTTAAAAATAAGTAAATAAATAAGTTAAATAAAAAAATAGAAGTATATGAAAAGTAGAAACATAATATTATATCCTACATAAAATAAAGAAGTAAAAATAAATGTTAAAAAATATTAAAAATATTATAGTCGACATAAAAACTAGAAATATAAGAGCATGAGTGGGCCCACTAATGTACAACATGAGTGGGCCTAATGGTTAAGAGCATGCATTTCTTCTTAGGAGGTCACGGGTTCAAATCCAGAGGGGAGTAGTGTATGTACACCTCTGTAGACTTTAGCAGTTAAATCACTGCG
This sequence comes from Pseudotsuga menziesii, assembly GCA_001517045.1. NCBI lineage: Eukaryota > Viridiplantae > Streptophyta > Pinopsida > Pinales > Pinaceae > Pseudotsuga > Pseudotsuga menziesii. The sequence goes on from LPNX010585043.1 coordinate 325,350, forward strand.
CAGAGGGGGGTCCCTTTTCCCACAAACAAGGGGGTCTCATACACCAAATTGGTGTCTCGCTGGGAGGTGACCTTAAACATATATTATTATTATTATTATTATTAAGAATTAAAAAAAAAGTAAAAAAATTATTATAGCCGAATATAAAAAGTAAAAACAAAAGAAGTCAAATAAAAAAATAGGAGTATTGCAGCCTTAATTGTTTTTCAACAATAAAAATGCAACCATAATTTGTTAAAATGAAGCCATAATAATAGTTAGAATTGATAGCTAATAGTTAGTTTTGAAAACTAATAGTTAGATTAGATAACCAACTACAACTCCAAGCAAAAAAGGGATTTGAACCTTGGCCTCTAGCATAACACAATTCCAATCACCTCACTACTTACCAATAGACCACATACATATGTTGTTAATAAACATAAGGTGCATATTGATTTTAATAGTTAGATTTGAAAACTAATAGTTAGATTTGATAATTAACTATAACTCCAAGGAAAAAGGGATTTAATTTCAAGAAAATGTAACCATATTTTTTTTGTAAGCACCCATGAAGTTTCAAACCGGTGACCTTACACAAGGAGTGCCTTAACAGTACACCCATTTACCATCTATTCTACACCCCATGGGAGAAAATGTAACCATATTAAATTGCAGCCTTAATTGTTATTTCAACAACAAAAATGCAGTCATAATTTGTTAAAATACAACCATTATAATAGTTATATTTGCTAACTATAACTCCAAGAAAAAATGGATTTGAACCTTGGCCTCTAGATTAACAAAAGTTGAATCACCTCACTGCTTACCAATAGACCACATACAAATGTTGTTAATAAACATAAGATACATATTGATTTTAATAGTTAGATTTGAAAACTAATAGTTTGATAATTAACTATAACTCTGATGGAAAGTAAGAGATAACAGGCCTAAACTGATCCTTGTCAGTCTAAATTGCTGATAAAAATATTCTTTTGCAACTCTTATTCGGCAACCAGCTTTCCCCAATCTTGATTCTGCAAGCTCAATTCCGCAACTCGATTTACGCAATTGAGTTTCTGCAATTGCGGATTGCGGGTCGAATTTTCCTCGAACTTCTTCTGCAATTAACTTTTCGTAGCTTTAACAAGCTTGCGCCTTTTGCATTGAGAAATCCATTCTCAACCATTGATCCCTTGCAGATTCTTCCATGTCCGTTTGTATGAGATTAAGTGTGGAACTTCACTTTAACTTTGTAGATCTATTATCACCTGGACACTTTTCTCTTGTGGAATTCATCCAAAACCATAGATTGTAACCTACGTCAAATTTCAAACATAAAAAAATTCTATAACCATATATCTTCAGACATATTAATAAAATACCTAACTATTATGAGGCATTACAAACAAATAGATATTTTAAAGCATAACCCTGGCCATATGAAATGATCATCATCTCCTTAAAATATTAGAAACCCTTTTCCAAAAAGAATAGATTTCTAAACAAAAACTCAAAAAACTAAGTTATTGTTCTTCCACAATAACCATTCCGGAGTTCTGATTCCGTGTTTCACATTCCTCATGTGGACCTCGAGAATCAGAAACTCCTCGAAACAACCACCTAGTCCTTTGACTTTCTGCCCTCCAACTTCCACCTTTTTGCCTTCCACTAGCGACCTCGGAAGTCGAAAACTTAACATTCGACAGAATCATTTGACGACTTTCCACCTTCCTCCTTCCTCCTTTCTGCCTTCTGTTGTGGAACTCGGGAATCAGAAACTCAACTTTGGATGGAATCATTTAGCCACTTTCTGCCTTATGCCTTCCTCCCTTCTGCCTTCCGCTGCAAAACTTGGGAATTGAAAAGACAATGTTTTGCCTTAACCTCTTTCCCATTTTCTGCCTCCCGCCTTCTGCAAGCGGATTCCGGGGTGCGGAAAACTCATATCACTTTAGATTTTCCTTTTCATCTTCCACCTTTTGCATTCCACAGGGTATATTTTGGGGTGCAGAAAACTCATATCACTTTAGATTTTCCTTTTCATCTTTCGCCTTCCGCATTCCGCAGGGTGGATTCCAGGGTGCGAAAAACTCATATCACTTTAGATTTTCTGTTTCTCTTTCCGCCTCCCTCCTTCCTCCTTCCATAGGTAGACTTTGGGGTGCAGAAAGACCACATTATACCTTATTATTTTCTGTTTCTCTTTCCTCATCTCGCCTTTCACCGTCCGCAGGAGGACTTCGGGGTGCATAAACACTTAAGATAGTTGCATGGTTAATTATGGATTCATACCATGAAATTAAGGTTTTTCCCCATGTAATTAAATTGCATTCATAACATCGAAATAATATAGATCTAAGACATAAACCAGCATTATTAGTTCAATCGACATTCCAAGTTCGAAATGCAGAAATAAAGGAAGATTTACAAAATTAATACATACAGGAAAATACACAGTAGAATATCCGATCAGTTACAACAATAGAGGATTTAATTTGTTAGATACATACTCATCAATTCTAATCATTCAAGTATTGATTCCAAAACAATAAACATATTACCAACAGTCAGAACTAAGTAAGTTTACTCATAACAAAATATTAATTGCTACAGTAATAACATTACTAACAATCCTTGATGTAGGTATGGATTCCTGATCTTGGATGCGTTAAGAGAAATCTAACCTTGTACATATCTAGTATAATATACAAAACATGAATAATGGTTCTACAAAAAATGCATACATAATACTTCCTGGAAGTATAAATTGCAATTCGCATTTTACATTTATATCTTACTGTAACTAGAATCATAAGAAAAATAGAGTAGGAACCTAGCACCAAAGCTGGAAAAACAAAAGTGGAGAAGTTGTTCCTCCCAAACAACTCCCAGAGCAGCCAAATTGCTTGCTCCAGAACCCTCGAGCATGTTCATTGAACCACAAGAGAAAAATATCTCAATGCGCCATCTCTTGCATTATACAGATGTTAATCCACATCCAATGTTGGCCTCCTGCTTCTCATGGACATACTATTAAATAATATTTTTCCTAGGACTTGGTCATTTATGAGCCTCTTGCTCTTTATCAACTCAAATAGGAGTGTAGACCTTATTTTTGGGGATGATGCCTCCTGCATCTCGAGTTCTCACTCAGTGGTCTCTGCCACTTGTCATTTCCCTCTTGTGGGTCAGCGAACACTCTTTCAATAGTTATTTCCACTTTTATTGTTACAATTGAATGGATCAATGAAACGATCAACTTTCATTTCGGTTTCACTCGCATGGACACATTTCTGTCTTCATGACTTTTAAGGATTCTTGACAGAATCACATAATTCATTCATACACAAGGAATTAAAGCATACTTCGGGTTATTGAAAGAAGACACCATCTATTCGAATATATGTAGAGAATTGAAACTTTGTTCTTCATTCCATCAACAACCACTAAAGCATACATTCATTCACATATTTTCCTACCATGCTTTGATTATTACATTCGACACTTAATATAGGACTCAATCAAACCTGACAGATCAGAATAGTGGGATCTGAACCCCTAAGAAAGGAAATCTACAACTAACCTATCCTCGAGCAACCTCTTGCAAGATTCGAGGATATCAGTGGAAAATTTCCATTATTACAATCAAACAAATCCTATTTATAAAACCAATTAACAACTAAACCTATCTTATAGAAAAGATTACATGGAAGCACAAAAATAACATTGATTGCTTATTCAACAAACAAAGGACTTTGACTCGATGCTCCTACATTATACTTTGGGGCAAGAAAAGAATTCTTCAATAGGTCTTCAGAGTTCATATTGTACTTGGAAATATCCAGTTCAGTCATCCATGTTGCATCTTCAGAGGGTTGATCTTTCCACTTGACCAAATATTGAAAATAATCTTTGTTTCTGGTCTTCTTTGAAATTCTCTTATAAAGGATAGCTTCGATCTGTGGTTGTTCTTTCTGAGGTAATTTCCCTTTCCAATCTACTAGTTGACCATATTGACCTGAGATTATTTCTTCTGTCTGAACATCTGAGTCTTTAAAAATGTATGGATCTGAAACATTTAAAATGGGAGAAATTTGAAGATCAGAAGGAAGTTCTATTTCATATGCATTTGCAGAAAACTTCCTCAAAATTTTACAAGCTCCAATTTTATTGAGTTTCAATTTATTGTAAGTTCCCTTAGGAAACCTCTTCTTTCTAAGATAGGCAATCACTAAATCCCCAACCTAAAAATTAACCTCTCTTCTTTTCACATCTTCTCTCTGTTTATATTTATCTGCACTTTCTTGCACTTTCCTTTTGACATTTTCCTGTAGCTCATGAATACTGGATGCAAAATATTCACCATATGCACTTATCCTTTCATGTTCTCCCAAATTTCTGAGTTCATATAATCCCATTGGGTGCATCCCATACACAATCTGTAAAGGACTCATACCTATACTCTTGTTAGGTGAATCATTGTAAGCGAACTCGGCTTGAGCAAGAACTAAATCCCATTGTTTTGGATTTTTATAAACACGACTTCTCAATATATTTCCCAAGCTCTTATTTATCACTTCAGTCTGACCATCAGTATGAGGATGATAAGCAAAGATAAAACTAAGCTTAGTACACAGTTTCTTCCATAAAGTTCTCAAAAAATTTAAATGACCAACAAATTTGGTATCCCTAACAGACACAATGCTCAAAGGCAGACCATGCAACTTCACAATTTCTAAAAAGAACAAATTCGCAATATTGGTTGCATCATTAGTCTTCTTGCAAGCAATAAAATGAGCCATTTTTTAAAACCTATCCACTACTACATAAACAAAACCATTTCCCCTCTGAGTTCTAGGCAATCCCAGAACAAAATCCATAGTGATGGAATCCCAAGGCCTAGTTAGAATAGGTAGGGGTTGATACAGTCCAATATTTTGTCTCCTCCCTTTGGCATGCTAACATATCCTGCATTTTTCAACAAACTTCTTCACATCATGCTGCATTCCTTGCCAAAAATAAAAAAGCACTCACATGAGTAGATATTTTTCCCTATCCAAAATGATGAAACAAACCTCCACTGTGTTTCTCTTGTACCAGATTTTCTTTCATAGAACATTTAGGAATGCACAATTTATTATTATTGAATACTAATCCTTCTTGTAGCATGTAGTCCAACCATTGACTTTTATTGTGGAAAAATGGATTCTCACATGCTGCACATATATATACTTAAAATCCACATCTTCCTTATACATATTAACCAAATTTTCAAATCCCAAAGTACCGACTTTAATTTCCTACAAGATCAAATTTATTCTGCTTTAGGCATCAACAACTTTATTATATTTTCCACTTGTATGCTTGATCACAAAGGTAAAGTTCTGCAAAAAATCCACCGACTTAGCATGTTTCTAATTCAATTTAGGTTGACTATTTATAAACTGTAAAGCATGATTATGTGAATATAACATAAACTCTTTGGGCATCAAGTAATGTCTCCATTTCTTGAGAGGTTTCACAACAACATACAATTCTTTGTCATATGAGGAATATTTTTTTTTCCTCCTTTAACTTTTTACTGAAGTATGCTACTGGTCTCTGTTCTTGACTCATAACAACCCCTATTGTTGTCCCACTAGCATATGTCTCTATTTGAAAAACCTTGCCAAAACTTGGTAAAGCCATAATAGGCTTCTCGGTGATCTTATTCTTTAACAATTTGAAGTTTTTGTCAGCTGCTTCTATCCACTTGAAATGTTGTCTACTTCCCCTAAAGGTGTCTATTATGGGTGCACAAATTTGACTAAAATTATTGATGAATTTTCTAGAAAAGCTTGCAAGACCATGCAAACTTCTTACTTCACACGCATTCCTTGGCCCTTGGCCAATTCAAAACCGCTTGCACCCTTTCTGGATCCATTTTTAACCCTTCTTTTGAAACCACAAATCCCAAATAAATCAATTCTTTCTTCAAGAAACTACACTTTTTCATATTTATCACCAGCTTCTCTTTTTGCAAGGTTTTCAACACCAATTTAAGATGTCTCAAATGTTCTCCTTTATTTTGACTGGAAATCATAATATCATCCAGATACACTATCACAAATTTTCCAGTGTACTCCTTCAAGACCTCATTCATCAATCTCATAAAAGAACTTGGTACATTAGCAAGCCCAAATGGCATTACTAACCATTCATACAGTCCATTGTTAGCCTTGAATGCAGTCTTCCATTCATCCCCTTCTCTTATTCTTATTTGATGATAACCACTCTTCAAATATATCTTTGAAAAATACTTTGAACCACTCATACAATCCATCAAATCATCAATGCAGGGTAAGGGAAATATGTACCCGATAGTGATCTTATTGATTGCTCGGGAGTCAGTGCACATACGCCATCCACCATCCTTCTTTGGGATAAGCACAATGGGTACTGCACAAGGACTTAAGCTTTCTTTCACCAAACCTTTATCCAATAGCTCCTGAAAGTGTTGTTTGATCTCTTCATTCGCTTGAGGAGTCAATCCGTAGGTTGCCTTATTAAGTAATCTTGCACCAGGTATTAAGTAAATATGATGACTAATACTTCTCACATGAGGTAAATCATTTGGTAACTCATCCACAATAATACCAGCATAATTATCAAGCAATATTCTAACTTCAGTAGGAAAATCATCTAAAATTGTAGAAGTTAAAATTACCTTTGGTTTGCCATCAAGGGAAAAATGTAGTTCTTCTTCTTTATTGACTTCTTGTAACAATTCTTTCTCGGTCATCAACAAAATATTGGATCCTGAATCTTCTTAGGTTGCTTCATCTTTCATAGGTAACAACGTATGCTTCTTTCCATCCTTTTCCAGAGAATAAGTGTTTTTCCTACCGTCATGAACAACTTTTTTGTCATATTTCCATGGCCTCCCGAAGAGTAGATGGCGCACATCCATATGAATTATATCACACAATACCACATCTTTATAATTACCAATATGAAACTCCACATGGCACTACTCATTCACCAATAGCCGATGTCCTTTATGTAACCATGACACTTTATAAGGAGTGGTGTGTTTCATCCTCTTCAATCCCAACTTCTCTACCATCTTAGTGGAGACCAAATTATCTGTACTACCACTGTCAATAACCATCTTACAACACTTCCCTTGTGACTTGCACTTAGTCCTGAACAGACTCTTCCTCTGGGATGGTTCATGCACTTTCTTCTCAATTTTTACCAAAACTCTCTTCATCATAAGATATTCTCCTTCCTCTGGAGGGTTATTCATCTCTGCTTCTTCATTGGACTCCTCTCGAGCTTCAGTAATATTTGCATTCCTATGAGATATAGGTTTTTTCTTTGGGCACTCCCATGACATGTGTCCAATCTCACCACATGTATAACATTTCACTTCTGTACTTTTGCCTCTTCCTCTAGCATTAAAACCTGCCTCCCCTAAATCCTCCTCTTTGGGGTTCCTGGCTACTAGAACCTTTTGCCTTGTCTATAGGATTCTAAAACTTACCTCCTATGTTTGGATATCCCTTCCCTCTTGTTGTGCTTATCCCTCGATTCTTCTGGTTATGTCTTCTTAGTAGCTTCTCTTCTACCCTTGAGGCTTCCTAATAAGCATCTTCATTAGTCTTCAAATTCAACAAGTTGATCTCATCTTGTATCTCATATCTTAGACCATTTATATATCTTGACACTCTTTCTATGTCCCCTTGCATCTGTCCAGCTCTAATACTCAGCTTAAAGAATTCTTATGTGTATTGTTTAACAATCATACCCTTTTGTCTAAGATTATGTAGCTATCTAATGAGAGTCGACTGATAATCCTTAACATAAATTGATTTTGATTTTATCTAACATTTTATCCCAAGTTTTGATTTTGGACTTACCTCTTCTTTCTCTGTGGATTTGAAGATCATCCCACCAGATAGTTGCATGTCCTTTCAGTCTGGTCGTTGCATATTTCACCTTCTGTTTATCCTCAATTTCTTCAAAATCAAAGTGCTTTGCTAAAGCATTGATCCAGTCCATCAGTTCTTCAACATTCATATTACCTCCATACATCGGAACTTCAACTTTAGGCTTGTTACTAGCTTTCACCACCAACTTCAATACTTTTACTTCCTTAACAATCTCCTCTTGCTCTTCTTCAGAGGATTCTCCTTCATCGCTGGTATCTATACTTTTTGAATTTATTCTCTCCATAGCCTCCATCCTAGCTTGGAGTTGTCTTAATTCCCTTTGTCTATCTGTCTCCGCAGCGTGTATTCCTCGACCACCTCCTACTGGAAATCCACGTGCTCATCCTCGTCTTGGTGGCATCCTTCTATAGGCTTTGATAACTTGCTCTGATACAAAAACTTATGGCAGGTAAGAGCTAGCATGTCTAAAATAATCCTTATTAGTCTAAATTGTTGATAAAAATATTCTTCCGCAAATCGAATTTCGGAAGATTTATTCCGCAATCATCTTTCCCCAAGCTTGATTCTGCAAACTTAGTTATGCAACTCAATTTCTACAATTGAGTTTCTGCAACAACATTTTTTTAATTGCAGATTGCGGGTCGGCTTTTCGAATTTTCCTCAAACTACTTCCACAATTTGTCTCCCTTAACTTTTCTTCCACAATTGACTTTCCACAACTTTAACAAGCTTGCACCTTTTTCATTGCAGAATCCATTCTCGACCATTGATCTCTTGCAAATTATTCTATGTTTGTTGATATGAGATCAAGTGCAGAACTTCACTTTAACTTTGTGGATCTATTATCACCTGGACACTTTTCTCTCGAGGAACTCATCCACAGCCATAGATCTGTCTAAGTTACATATTTTTAACTCAGATTGTTACAGTCGAATTGTTCAGTGAAATGATGATCTTTAATTTCTCTTGTAGTCGCATGGACACATCTCCATCTTCATGACTTTTGAGGATTCTTGACAGAATCACGCAATTCATTCATGCACAAGGAATTAAATCATACTCCAGATTATTGAAAGAAGACATCAACTATTCGAATATATGCAAAGAATTGAAACTTTGTTCTTCATTCCATAAACAAGCACTCAAGCATACATTCATTCACATATTTTCCTACAATGCTTTGGTTATTACATCCAACACTTAATATAGGACTCACTCAAACCTGGCATATCTGAATAACAGGATCTGAAACCCTAAGAAAGGAAATATACAACTAACCTATCCTTGATCAACCTCTTGCAAGATTCAAGGATATCAGTGGAAAATTTCCATTATTACAATCAAACAAATCATATCTATAAAACCAATTAACAACTAAACCTATCTTCTATAAAAGATTACATGGAAGCATAAAAATAGCATTGACTACTTATCCAGCAAACAAAGGACTTTGACTCGATGCTCCTGCATCAAACTCCAAGCAAAAAGAAGTTTGAACCTTGGTCTCTAAGTTAACACAAGCCCAATCACCTCACTACTTACCAATATACCACATACAAATGTTGTTAAAAACAAAATACAACATGCATGTTGTTTTGATTCGTTGCATTTATTTCAACAATGCATTGTTTTTTGCTTTTTACATGTATACATTGAATTGGTTAGTTTATTAAAAAACATTCTTGCATTGATTTCAACAATGCATTTTTATTTGTTATTTTCATCCATACATTGAATTTATCAATTTAATAAAAAAACTACTTTGCAATGATTTTAGTTAATTAAATTTTGTGTTCTATGTTTTAGGGTATGTCATGGATCCTCATGATACTAGTGTGAATAATGAAGATATTGACGATCAAAGAAGAAAAGCGTGACAAAGGGATAGAAGAGAAAGAGAAAAAAATCATCAGAATGCACATGAGAACATATAAAACAAGATCGCGAATGAAAGAGATTACAAAGGCAGAAGGAATCATCAGAGCACATGGAAGAACGAAACAACAAGATCGTGAACGACATAGATTTCAAAGGGATAATATGACTCTAGAAAAAAGGGAGAACTATAGAAGACAAGAAGCTAAAATAAAAGGGGAACAACGAAGAAAACATATCTACAAAAGTATGGAAGAATTGTCGGTAACCATAATAGCTCAAAATGAACATGAGACCACAACAACTGAGAGTGAACTTCAAATCATGAGAATAAGGTTTGAAGAACATGTTATTACACATAAAAAAATTATGTAAAAGGATTGACAAACGACGTAAGGGTGAAAAATTGTTATCAAGAAATGTTGGATCTATTGTATGACTTTTTCCTTGATATATCACTAGTCCTACTCGCATACATGAAAAAATTTGTTGAATTTTGATGGACTGAGATGGTACTATACAATCCATTTTGTGATTTCCACAATGATCTAGGACAAATGTCAGAATATATCGTACAAAATTGGGATGTCTTTCGATATAATCCTTGGCATATTGATCGCAATCCTGTGCCAATAGAGGAAGAAGTTGAATAAGAAGATGAAGAAGAGTTATTTGTGCAAAATGATTCTAGAAAGCATGAATGGGAGATAATTCTATGGTTATACATGAATCAATATATAAGAATGACATTGTTCATAATAATCATACTCAAAATGATTCAATTGAAAGCTTAGCAGAGAAGAAAAGAAAAACATTTGACATTATTCTTGAGCATGGCAGAGGTGGGAACAATGAACCACTACAAATTATTAGACAAGGAATTGCAGGTACAAGAAAATCTTACTTGATTGGAGCTTTTAGACAAACACTAAAAATTGATTATTTTATGGATAAGTCACCGTTACTTATTTGGCCCCAACCGATGTCGCAGCGTTTAAATTATATATATGCATCAACAGTGCACTCTACCCTTCATATACCAGTCAAGGAAAAAATCGATTTAGATGGGTCACGCTTGATTAAGTTTCAGGAAGATATGCGACATGTCAAATATATCCTTATTGTTGAAATGAGTTTTATAGGGAGAAATCTATTATCATGTATTGATTCTCGTCTTCGTCAAGCATTTCATGAAAATTCATTGTTTCCATTTGGAGGAAGATCAATTATATTGATTGGGGATTTGGGACAACTTCCCCCAGTGATAGATAAACTGATATATGCATGTGAAGGTCAAGTGAAAAAATATGAAACTCATTCACGACTAACTCTTGATACAATTTTCAGACAAAATGGGAAAAACCAAGAACAAAAACATTTTCGACATCTTCTAATGAATGTTAGAGATGAAATTCCAACATTAGCTAATTGGAAATTACTAATGAGTTGTGCATATTCTACATTTGATAGTTCCACAAAAGAATCATTTAACATGGCTATACATTTATTTGCAACTAATGAAGATGTATATAATCATATTAGACATTCTTTGGCATCTCTAAATCATCTGATTGCATGAAGAGTTGCTATAGCACTATCAAGGAAATCTTAATGTTATGAAGATGAGGAAAAAATGGAAATGGAATTACTTCTATAAGTTGGGGCCATGGTTATGCTCACATCAAATCTGTGGACTAATGTAGGATTGGTCAATGGAGCTCTTGGGTTTGTTGAAAGAATTGTATATAATCTTGGATGTTAAGCACCCCCAGATCCTCCTACATATGTTTTAGTTAGATTTGATAACTATATAGGGATTCGATGGGATGATGTATCACGTCAAGTTGTTCCTATTATACCAATTGAAAGAGGTACAACAAAACAACTTCCATTGAAACTTGTTTGGGGTTTGACAGTACATAAGTCATAGGGATTAACATTGGAGAAAGCAACGATAAATGTTGGAAACAAAGAACGGAATGGACTCCTAGTTACATCAATATATCGAGTAAAAGGTTTGGATGGTCTTTGGATTCATCCTCCTTTCACATATGATCGATACAAGAAGATGGAAAAGGGAGCAGGAGCATAATCAAGAAAAAAAAAAAAAAAAGATTAAAGTTGATCACATTGTAATATATTTGTATTTAAACATTATATAGGCTTATATTATTTGATAAGATCAACCCATAGGTTGAAATATATCATATTTAAACATTATCTTCTTTCATCTGTATTCATCTGTATTGTTAAAATTTTTGATGAAATAATTTAACTATGATTACCATGAATAGGTTAAAACACCGCATCGTTTTGATGAGCACGTCGCGATTGGAACCATCTTAGGCCCATATAACTCTGATTCTATGAAGCGTTGAGAGGAATCAAATCCCTTGAGGTGCAAACATTTTCTTCCTTCACTAAAAAAGGGGTTTGCACTTCAAGGGATTTGATCCCTCTCAACACTTCATAGAATCAGAGTTATATGAGTCTAAGTCGGTTAATTAACATAATGTAAATGGGTCCAACTTAAAAGATTAATACCATTTGATTTTTATACATGGATTTAAGAAACAATGAAGAACAAAAGAATGCTAATAATGATGGTCAAGTGGAATGTGGCAAAGATGTAGGTTAAGTATTAATAATTAATTATTATAAAAAAATTTAGAGTGAGTATAATTTTGGAATTTTCTAGAAATATAATTTATTTGTATAATAAGATTATGAAATTATAAATTATTAATTATGGTTTCGTTTTTAGTTTAATTAATTGTAATCAATTATATTAAGTATCTTAGTAATTTAAGTAAATAAATTTAATAAAAATATAAATATGAAAAAATATATTTGAAAACATCATATAAAAATAAAAAAAACAATTAATATTAACTTAATCAATATTCAATTACTAAAAAAACAATTAATATTAACTTAATCAATATTCAATTACTTTTAACCTCATTATATTCAATTCATAGATTTCAAATTTTATTAATACAACATTAAAATTTTAAATTAACTCAATAAAACATTGACTATGAAAATATACCGTGCATTCATTAAAAAAAATCAAGGTCTTGAAGGTACTCATGAGAGCACTAACCCATAACAAGATATTAAGATATGATGCCCCACTAATCTATATTTGATTGCATTATATGACATGTCATAAACGCATATATTTGATTGCATTATATGACAGGTCATAAACGCATGAAATTCTAAGGAAATAATAAAATAATAATTGAAGTTTTTTTATACAATTATATTTATATTAATGTAATAAATATTTATTAAAATAATTTAATATAAATTTTAAAAAAAAATTATATTTTATTAGATATAATTAATTAATTATATAATGATTTCCAAATAATTAAGATATTTAATATATCTTAATATTTCTAAATAATAATATTTAGTATTTTAGAAATATTAAACATTTTAATTCTATAATATATATATATATATATATATATATACTTTAATAAGGAGAATAAGATATGGCATATTATTTGTAATTTTAAGATGGTAATTTATAAAATGCTTTTGGATTTGCTTCATTCTTTTACGAGATTTTTTTAGAGAGAACGCAACCCCAAACTTCACACTCATATAAAAGAAGGGAAGTGGCGATAGTTTCGAAGAGGAATTTTTATTATTATCCCACATCACAAGGTTTTCCAACTTACAATTGTTTTCAAGACCAAAATAAACTCTCCACCCTCCATTGATCATATTCTCAATGTTATAGTTCTAGTTGAGCTTGTGATGAATATTAATCCCAAAATATTTGTAAGAAGTTGCTTCTTTCACAAAATTGACTACTAAACCACAAAGCCCAACCAAACTATATAATACAAGAATTTTGTGAAATCAACCCATTGAACATATACCTATCGGATCCATGGCAATTCAAAGAACAAACTTAAACTTTTGTGAATTGTCACTTTAAACTTTTTTAAACAAAACCTGTGATTTGACAGTTATAAAAACATAATTGATCTTAAAATATATAAGTGTTTCAAATCCATAAGATTTATGAAGAAACTTGAATTTTTATACTATGTCATTTTGAACATTTTTAAATAATTTTTTTTTTATCAATATATTACTAAACCACAACACAAATCAAAATATATAAAAAAAAGTGTGCCACATCAATTTATTGAACTTATATATTGGGACCCATCCTATAATTGTTAACATTATAAATGTGATTAGACAAAATTATAAAAACACAAATGATGATATTGAAAGTAAAAATATTCTAGATCCATAAAATTTAAAAAGAAGCTTAAACTTTTATATGTATTACTTTAAATATTTTAAAATAAAAAATTCCATATTTATTTATTAAAAATTAAACTTATATTGATTATAAGACTTCTATCAATCTATTACTAAACCATAACTCCACAAAACAATAACATGAGAGTTATGCAACTTATATACCATAACAATGACGATACCTAAGGTTTCCCTAGTTAAATTGGGGCCATGAACATTGTGCCACATCAACCTAAATATGGACCATAACCCCACAAAACAATAACATGAGAGTTATGCAACTTATATACCATAACAATGACGATACCTAAGGTTTCCCTAGTTAAATTGGGGCCATGAACATTGTGCCACATCAACCTAAATATGGACCATAACCCCACAAAACAATAACATGAGAGTTATGCAACTTATATACCATAACAATGACGATACCTAAGGTTTCCCTAGTTAAATTGGGGCCATGAACATTGTGCCACATCAACCTAAATATGGACCATAACCCCACAAAACAATAACATGAGAGTTATGCAACTTATATACCATAACAATGACGATACCTAAGGTTTCCCTAGTTAAATTGGGGCCATGAACATTGTGCCACATCAACCTAAATATGGACCATAACCCCACAAAACAATAACATGAGAGTTATGCAACTTATATACCATAACAATGACGATACCTAAGGTTTCCCTAGTTAAATTGGGGCCATGAACATTGTGCCACATCAACCTAAATATGGACCATAACCCCACAAAACAATAACATGAGAGTTATGCAACTTATATACCATAACAATGACGATACCTAAGGTTTCCCTAGTTAAATTGGGGCCATGAACATTGTGCCACATCAACCTA
>LPNX010585043.1:340370-352950 GCA_001517045.1 Pseudotsuga menziesii
CCATGGTGTTGGCTAAAGTTTACCTCATTGAATTGGGTCCATGTAGGTTATACATAATGATAGATAGATTACAACTTAGGAAGAAAATGTACCAAAAGGGTTTATTGGCTATTATGATGAGGTCTCACTCACTCAAGGATTGGTCCTTTGTCATAATGTTAAGGATATTGACTTTAAGCCTAATATAAAGTTTTGTGTGAAAGCAAGAGCAAAGGTACAATTATGTGGTTAGTGGTTTATTTTATAAATTAGAGTATTTTTAAAAATAAGGTAAATATCACATAAATAAATATATAAAAAATGGAAAAAAATTGTCATTTAAATTAAGTAAAGTAAAGGAAAAATGTTATTTAATTAAGTTCTTTTAAAAAGACAAAATCTTATCACTCACAAATGATTTAGTTCACATAACACCAAAGAGGTCAAAGCATTTCAATTTTCACGTCTTTATGTTTCCTGTACTCTTTAATATAGCTAACCACTATGATTTTGACATTTCTAATGAGATGTGTTAGATTTTCATGCTTGGATTTGTTAATTTCAATGTTTAAGTATTCTAGTAAAAAAGATTGTGTTCATATGGTTGGTTTATTTTTTGTGTTTACATATTTTTTATTAAAAAGTAATAAATATTTTATTGTATTAAAAAGTAAAAAATTGAATTTAAGTTAACATTTGTTAAATTATTATATTTAAATTTATAATTTTTTTCTATCTTAAGTTTATAATGTATTTACAAATTTAATGTTATATATATTTGATTTTGTATTGCTTTGTAAAATAATCATCGATTTTTGGTTTTTTCTGTTTTTTACAATTTTGCTTGCTTATTATAGCAATTAAATTTCAATGTGGTAATTAGAAACTATTAGAGGAAATCAAGTTAATTTATTCTACAATTGTAATCACAACTAAACACCTAATGGTGATCACAAACTTCAATTAGATTTTTGTGCTTGGATATGTTATTCTAGAAATGCAATAACACATAAACAAGTAGTGGTATGCCTCACAAACTAGATTACTACTTAAAATTTTGACTTGTTGCTATGATCCTTCAAAGAAGCACTTATGGAGAGTTGTCAAAAGCACTTATCACCTCATATTCACACACAAACTAGATTACTACTTAAAATTTTGACTTGTTGCTATGATCCTTCAAAGAAGCACTTATGGAGGGTTGTCAAAAGCACTTATCACCTCATATTCACACATGCATTGTAAGGAGATACATCCCATTGGAAGTGAGTCAAAAAGGACCTTGTCTCTTTTGAACCATTACATTAATCACCTTGGATTTAACCTTTCAACCATGTTACAAGGCATTAACCAATGGTTATTATGCATGTAAGCGTTAACTAATATTGGTATGCATGTGTGTATGTTTAAAACAAATGTTATGTTTTCGTAAAAGGTCCTTGTACCCTTTCTATGAGGCTACGAACTTTATAATGCTAGTTGGTTCATATGTTACAATGCTAGCCAATGAGGCGCATGATGACTAGTTATTGATTTCCCTCAAAGGATCAAACAAAATGGAATCAAAGAAATAAAGAGATCAAAGTGGAAGTTAGATACACACTCCCTTGCAATATCAAGCCAAAAAAACATCTAAAGTTTGGGTTAGATATGGAATGATATAATTAAATACTTGCACTACCTATATATATAATATATATATATACCCTCTTCATAGTATGAAGACCCCTAGACTCACTTTCTAGGTTAATGATGAGCATAACAACACATCCTTTTATCTCAACACCTCTTCCCTAGACTCACTTAATGTGCACCAAGAATCCAAGATATGTAATGTGGAGGACAACTCGAATGGACAATAATAAAAACAATGATGAACATCCAAAAATTTACATATCGATGTATCAAATATTCGAGGAGAATATACAAATGATTGAACTTGCATAACATAACAGTGTCAGATCATGACTAACTCTCGTTATTGTATACATGCACAAAATGCTAAAATGTACACACAGAATCTGAAACTATGAGCACATCTTGTTAACCCAATATATGGTCAACTTAATGGCACATCTAATCACCTCAATACCTCTATATTGAGTTAATGTGCAGAGAGAATCCAAGATGTGTAATGTGGAGGACAACTTCAAACCCCAATGAATTCACAATAATAAAACCATCTATGAATATGAATATGAATATGAATATGCAGAAAAATATTTATATTATTAAATTACATATCCCTGTAATAAAGTTTTGAATTGGTCTAAGTAAACATTAACTATCATCATAAAATGATCAGACTTCTATAATAATATTAAACTTCTATAATAATATTAAATTACAGTTAACATTCTTGATCATAAACATATATACAAAATGTTAAAATATATATTAACAAAATCTAAACTATGTGTATATCATAATAATAAATTCTATAGAAAAATATACTTTAATAACAAGTAATACGATAATAACAAGCAACAACATGATTAGATTTATATTAACATAAAGATTCAGATTCAAATCTCTCTATAAATGTGACTGTAAACATGTCCTTGTAAATATATATTACTTTACAATATAATAAATTCTGTACCTTCAAAAAATTGACACAAGGCTTGGTTTGCCATGACTCATTGCTTCTCCTTACAAAAGGACTTGACAATACTCACAACCTATGATGACCATTCAAAGCCCTACAATGACCCTTTTAACTGCCAATTCTGAAAACGACGACAGCCCAGACCTATGAAGTTGCTATTTTTCTACGTAACATGTTTATGTTTCTTAACCACTCCTCATGGGTGGCAATGTCAGGTATGGACATCAACAGGTTCTCTATCAATATCCCATTAAAAGATCTTGAATCCTTCCAAAAGGACATTATTCCAATCATAGCACATATATACAATCTTAACAAAGAAATATGACAGCCAACCACTCAATTAGAAATCCATAACCATCAATGAGCATCAATGAGACTGGAATTTTCAGCAATTAAACAGCCATGTAATACAAGCAAATTCTCTGCCCATCATTTCAAAAATCCCAAAGTGTTCATATTAGCCATGGAAACAGCCATGAAAACCAGCATTCAAGCTTGAAATTAATCTTCTATACATATATAAATTATATCCCTGATCCTCTGGTTATTACAAAGCTTATATTCAATTCACATATTAGAAAGAATATAATTATCAGTGATCTATTATTCCAAGTACCAGAAGTACCTGCCTTTGGCCTCAGAATGAATGAAGGTACAGCTCTCCTTACTTACAAAGAATTAATAAAACTGAGATTGAACTCATCTGCTCCTAGATCAGACCAGTATATTACCTAATATATGTATAATACTTGTATCAATATCTAAGACTCTGTTATCTGTAATTGAACCTGATGAAGCATTAATGCATAACAACCAAAACTAAAGGGCTTAAGCCTGATCTCAAGGCAACTATAAACAACCCAAGATATGGTCATAACAACCATGGACTCCAGCAGCCACTGAAGTGTTAAAAGCTTCAATCCTTCAAGCCTCTGAACCTCAGATCCAATAGCTGCCATCAAAGTGTCTGGAAGCCTTTAAAACATAGCAATTCTTCCTGTAACAAACAGCTCTATATTGACCATGACCATTGGAACCATGAATGAAGCAATATTCCTGATTCTGTATAGAAGCCCAGATCTAGATTGATCTGAATTAATGTACAGTACTGGCCTTGAGCTTTGGATCTCCATGACTCCATGGCCAATTTCAATGGTGAAGAGGATTTGGGCCTGTGGGAACCAATCTTTTCTCCACTCCATACCTGGGATCAATCTCACTACCGTCATCTGGTGAACTGTAGGTAGATGATTCATAGTTATGGCCAGGAGGAGCCGGAATATTGAAAGTTTGGCTCTGTGGGTCAACAGAATTCTTCTCAAGGTATACTCGGCCATTATTGTCTCTGAGCATTCTCCACGATTCAGCCTCACATATATTGGATAAGAGCAGAAGAATCAATATCAAGGCAGACAGGCAGAGACCCAATGTTCTCATTCTCTCCACTTTCATGAAGATTCTAATAGCTATCACACAGAAGCAATATATTAAATCCCTTATCAATGTAGGAACGATATAACTAGCACAGATCACAATTTTGATCAGTGCAACCCAGAGAATTAAAACCAGATGTAATAAAAACCACCTCTGAACTCCTGTAGCAATCCAAGCTCAAGCCTTTCAGATCCAAATTTCTGTGACACTGAGAGGTATTAAAATTCACCTCTGAAGTCCTCTAGCAATCCAAGGCTTAAGCCTTCTCATCAAATTTCTACCAAAACTCCTCCAGCCTTTCTATCAAATTCTTGATAATGGAAATTCTAGAGGTATGAAAACTTCCTTAGCAATCCAAAGCTCAGGCTTTTGATCAAATTTCAATCCAAAGCTCAAGCTTTTTATCAAATTTCAGCAAAGCTCAAGCTTTCTATCAAACTTCAGATCAGTGTACGCTGAGAGCTATCAAAACTCCTTCTTCAAAATCCAAAGCTCAAACCTTTCAAATCAGTATAGCAATAAGAGGTATTAATACCCCAATCTAATGAAAGCCACCTCTGAACTCCTCCAACAATCCGAGGCTCGGGCCTTCCTTTATTAAGCACTGTTAAAGGCTTCAACAACTGGCCTCACCTCCGAAGTTGCTTGGACTGCACACATCCATGGAAAAATAATAAAAATTGAAGTCTGATATTCATTAATTAATCTGGAAGCCGTGTGCCAGTCATGCCCACATTCTCCATGGACTCTGCCCAATTGAAGGAAGTGCTCAAATCTGTTCAGGCGGAGCAGGAGACGCCTTAGGATATGGCGACTTTGAGGTGTATATGAAGAAAAAAAAAGGCATAATGAGGCTTAGACTCAACTCATGAGGAGAAAAAAAATCCAAAAAACCATTGAATACATGTAGATTTGAAGCAGGAGAAGAAGATTTATGATAATTTTAATCAAGGACCTGAATTCTATATTGTCCTTATTCTCTTTTCAAGTTCCCTACTTGGTTTTGTCTTTCTCACACGCTTTGTTGGGTTGGAACTTAGTCTCTTATTTATTGGATTTCTAACTATATTTTTCTATTGTACAGAGCGTTGACAAATACATACCAATGACACCAGCTTGTCTATTTGGCTTTCATACAGTAAGACCCAATTATGTCCTTTTTTATTTTCTTTATGATGTACCAACGTCATGGCTGAAGAAATCTTCAAATGTAGCTTCAAAATAGCATATTGGATGATTGAGACTAAAATAGCATGTTGGAAATTAAGACAATCTCACTATTTAGTGTTCAAAGTTGATATCTTCTTGAATAGAATAAAGATGTTTCATGTATCATAGGATTCAGATTCTATGAAAATGAAATAATGTTTTCATTTAATACACACAAATTTTATTTTGATACACTATTTGTATTTTCATTTTATGTAAATTGTCATGGTGGATAACTCTTTCAATGAGAAAAAGATGTATCATATACGGTAGGTATCATGAATCATATAATTCGTTGTCAAAAAAGAAAACAGTGTCTCCATCTTATACTTGTTTTATGTAAAATGTTACGATTGATATCCCCTCCAATAGGGCAACATGCGTATCATGAATCATAGAATTCATATTCAAAAGAGAAAACAATGTCTCTATCGTGTACAAACAATCTTCACTCTAAGCATTATGAATTGAATGTAGTTGTAGTGCCTAGTGCATTTCTTTTCTATGCAAATCGTCATGATTGATAACTCCTCTAATGTGGTAAAGATGTATCGTGAATCGTAAAATTCAATTTTAGAAAGGAAAACTATATATGTCTCCAACTAATAGAATCTTCCCTTTATGGGTTATGATGTTAATATAGTCTTAGTGCCTAGTGTCTTTTTCCTTGTATGTAGGTCATCACATTGGGAAATCTCTCCAATTAGGTAAAGAGATATCATCATTGAATTGAAGAATTCAGATTTGGAAAAGGAACAATGTTTCCGTCCAATGCAAACATAGAAGGCATCTAGAGCCAACTACTCCTCCATTAAGTATAGACTATTGGGTTTATTTAAAAGACATCCAAAGGAAGAAAAAAATGGGGAAAAAGAAACTATGATGTATCTTCAAGGTCGTAAGAAATCATGTCATAAGCTCAATGCATATCTTTAAAAGTGTTATACTTAGGAAGCTCAAGTGTTGAATTATGTTGAATAAAAAAGTACTTGTATTTTGGACAAACGATTATAAAAATTAATATCAAGTTATGAGTATTAAGGGGAGAATCACACATATATCTCAAGTTGGTCAAATTAGGTGATTACAACTTCATCGGAAACAAAAAATTACAAAAGAATTGAAGAAGATGGTTAAAGATTCTATGTTTTCGACTTTTTCCAGGTTGGGCCATCATCAGTATCTAGCCAGGCAATCTTTACTAAAATTACGTATTTGGATTGATGAAATTATTGTTTTTCAATGCAAAAAGGCATTCAACACTCTCGAATACCCCTATTGCAATCAAAATGTTCAACATTAACATTTAATACATGTAGTTCTATCAATTCAAAATTATTTTTATCAAATTTCAAACACAAAATATTGATTTCACTTTATAGTGCTTTAAATTATCGTAAACCCCAATCCATAACACATTTAAACTTTTAAAAAAATAATACGAAAAATATACCCCAAATTAAATATTTATCTTATTTCTTATATACATACTAATTATCTCCTTAATAAAACATATAATTATATATATTTTTTAAAGATAACCGACCATATTGATATTCCAAATAATATATATACCAACTCTTTCTCTATTTATTTTCATATAGAAAACTTATATTACAAACTTGTCTCTCATGGTGCATTGGGTCCACTCATTGAAAGAGAGAGCCTCAAATTGGTTTTTGTCTCCCCATGGCTACTGAATGGCCCCCAACCCAACCGACTTAGCCATAAACAAAAGAAGAAATTGGCTCCACTTGCTTTTTCTAAATTGACCACTTCCTTTTTCTCTTATCGAATGATGAGCTCCTGCACGCCCTTGCCACCCCTTAGAAAAGGTTAAAAAGGGGTTGTGGTTTGACCTAGCCTTGCCTGCTTGTTTTAGCTCCTTGTTCATATGGGTTGTGCAAAAAGGTTCTTTCACGTTGGATCTTGTAGGGTTCCACCTTATTATTTCTATATCTTCTCGTAGGGTTCCACCTTTTTGGATCTTGACACACTTTTTGGCGTTTGGATTATAATTTTATTTTAAGGTTCATTGTTGTCACTTTTATTGGATGGTTAAAAGTGAATGGTGATATTTTTTATTATATATATATATATATATATATATATATATTTGGACAGTTTCCTTTGTAGGTTGGAGGGAGCCAACCTTATCATAATCAGTTACAAAGTTATCATAATCAATCACAAAATTAGGTATGAGATAAGGAAGGGGATAATGAAATCTGGATGTTTATTTGGAGATGGACTAAGAAACTTTTGGCTTTTGTGACATATTGATTTAGGGTTTGATAATGGAGTGATTAGAGATTTCTAAGAATTGGATCTAGTGACTGTAGCTTTGAGATCCAACTTTTCAGTGCATTTTTTCTCATGTCCAGTCGTCTTTCATAGCACTCTTTTTTGGGCTTTAATAAATAAGACACTCAATAACAGAGAGAGATTATTTATGTAACTAAATAAGAAACAATGTTAAACAATATTTCTAATCTTAGTGTTGCTAACAATTCCACCTCAATATTAAATGAACGACACTAATTATAACTATTAAAACAAGCATCATTGAGAATTTTCTTTTAAGGTTTTAATGCTCTCTAGTTTCTTTTTAGAAGTCATGTCTAATTGCTTAAGGAGGTCAAGTGACCCACTGCACCTTTGTGCATGTTCTATGTATTATATCTTTTTAAACCTAGATTACATACTTTTAAATATTTTGTCCATTCAACAAATGACGATGAGACATCTCCACGAGAGTAACACCATAACAATGACTAGGAATTTAAAAAAAAATCTTGAATTTTTAATGCTATCTAATTAACAATGAAGTAGAAAGCCAATGGCTATAGTACATTGTCCATTGCTCCCAAGCAACCATCTCGCTTATGCGGCCATGGTGATCCTCCTTTTTGGAGGGGTTAAACATATTGTTTTTCTTTAGATGGAATTGAACCTCGGTAAGGAATATTACCACTCCTCCTTTACTTAGGAAAATCCTGGTGACCACAACAATAACTTGAACTATTTTAACAACGAAGATGCACAATTGTAACATTGAGCATCATTTTAAAATAGCCACAATGCTTAATTTCAAATAATAATAATAATAACAATGAGGAAGAATTTGGCAAGATGGTTCCTTTCAACTTAAATATCAATGTATCGATCGCTTATGAAGAAGTAACATGTTATATCACGCTATATGGCTAATTTTATGCTTGATTTGACTTAACAACTATGACAATCCCTTTATTTTACGGAACAAAACAAACTGAATATTAAAAAAATGAACCATGGCCACCTCTCTTGAAACTCAATCAAGTCCTAATAATATAAATATTTGATCCCCCTTTCTCGTTTCGTGATGATGGACCACATTAGATTGATCTGAAACATCAAATTGAATAAGATTAATGTGGTAGATGTGGAAGACTATCTTCATCAAAATTGTGATCGTTGAAGCTTGAAAACTGAAATTAAAAATCAAATGAAAAATAATATAATATTATTAATGAAGAAACATCAATTTTATTTTAGTGTAAACATTGTTTAAATTTAGATGAATTAATAATATTTAAATAAATCTCAAATTAAAATATGATTCGTTATCAATATAAACCTTAACTAGTTATCAATATTCTATAAACTAATACCTAACCAAAAATTCATGATTCAATTTAAGACTAAGACATCCCAATGAAGTCCCTGCCTTTTAACCAAACCATAACACACCATCATGTCCTTTAATCCTGCTTTTATCACTCTAACTACCACCCTTAAATATAAATAAATATTTTTAAAACATGTTGCTTCAAAATTCTTAAATAGAACCTAGAAAAAGTAAACACATCATTAAAAAATCAAACCTAGACAAATATTAATATACTCCACCCCAACCATAATCTAGCCGACTATATCGGAAAATTACTTTATCGAAAAACTACTTTATTGCAATGTGATTTCTAGCCGACAATACATGTCCAACTACTTAACTCAACCACTCTCATATCTTGGAAATCATTTGCCATATCCTTTCGATCAAAGCTTCCCATGTACCTTCCATTGAACATTCAAAATACCCCTTTTTGACCCCCTTGGCCTAGAAGTTGATAGTTTGACTTGGTAAAAGTTCCCTTTCCACTATAGTTATGTTATCATATAAACAAATAATCACAATGCGGTATGCCAAAGTATAATATTAGCGTTGACAAAGTGTGTAGTGATAAAAAATGTTAGAATTTTTAAATCAGAAAGTGTTTAGACTTTTACACATAAAAAGGATAAAACTAACCATAAAATTACATAGAGGAATTTGACTAAAAATTTATATATTTTTAAATTGGTTGGTTTAATATATTATGATTTTTATGTGAAATTTAATTGTTTATAGTGATAGTTTAATGTTAATATGTGCAGAGGCATTAATAATAGGAATTATTAGTAATATGGGGATGAGTAGTGCATCTAAGCCAAAGTATTGAGTAAGGAGGAGATACCTCTAACTATCTAACATGTGCTACAATCACTTACATTATTCGATGATAAATATAACCATGAAGCAAGAGGAAGACCCGACTAGATCATTGACTTTACTATACCAATTGACTCTGACAAGATGTCCATGATGACTCAATGTGAGATGTGTTACCCCTCATTTTTACATTAGGAATAACTTTGGTGGTCATTGCACAGCAGGTATTATAGGTTGATCTTAGGTTGCTTTGTGATGGTTAGGGGTGACACATTTGGGGAATTATTAGTAATATGGGGATGACTTAATTTAGTATTTGATAATTAAATTATTCACTTTTAGATTTTTGATGTTTGTTTTTGTTAAATAGATGAGAGGAGGGCAAGTTATATTTGATATTTCTCTTTGGGCATTAGTATTGTAGTTAAGATTTATTACTCTTACATCTATTTATTTCTCCCAATCTTTACGGAGTTGAATGAGGTTGTTGATATGTTGTCAAAAGTGGGATTGATAAAGGACCCTATAATTCGCCATCTCTAAAAAGAGGGAGGTTATCCTTTCAAATTATGCTATGGATTTTTTATAAACGCAATTCTGTGAAGCCTATTGTGATATTTTATGTGTTGAATATGTAGTCTTATCTTTTGGTGGTATTGTAAATTGTGAGGATGACTATAATAACAAAACTATGTAAGACTATTATTGATCTTTTTTAAAGAAAGATTGTAGAGATCCTTTGGATCCTATTTTGAAAGTTGTAGGCAATGGTTCTTATCTAACAGATGTTCTCGAGACTAAAAAAGATACTACAAACTTATGATGTATGTTCCTCCACCTAATTCTTCTTAGTCCTTTTATATATTACACAAATGCATCTTAATAATGTATTATTCATTTAATCTATAAATTTAAAAAATGTTTATATCTTCTTTTAAATAATAAAAAACTGTTTACCATAATAATAATGTTCTTGATATATATATATATACTTTAAAAAAATGTTATTTTTTAAAATATCATAATGATTAATGGATTATAAACCTATCTCATTGCTTCATCTTTCCATCTTTCTAATAAAATATATTATATAGAATACTTGTATTCGAAACCATAATCACTTTTAAAATAAGTTTTAATACTATAAAACTCTCCATCTATCACTATAAAATATAATGCGGTCATATTTCACTCACAAGCAACATATTTCACCTTATAATTTTAAATAGGTTGTGAAAACATATGTGACCATTCAAATGCCCTAGGGATAATGGCAAACATGCGACTACTAGTCATCCAGGCTAGGTCAATGATGAGGAATCAAATGTCCTATAATGCTCAAATAAGTCATAGGACTTCATTGCACTTTGAATAAGTATTCAAGCCAGATCACTAAGAAGGCCAATGACCATGCATGCCATTGAAATTTGGGATAAGACATTACCATAATCTATTCCTTATATTCAAACAACTTAGGATTAAAATATGACTAAAGATGATAAGTGATTTGTATAAGGGTATGCTTGATTAATAAGTTGAAACTATCTCTTAAGTCTAATCTATCCATTTAGAGATTTGACTTTCATATGCATTTTTATATTAGTAAAATTGATAGAATAGATTTATGTCAACTTACTATCATGTGATTGAAAGTCTTACCAATATAAACATAAATATATATATGTGTGTTAAACTCAATGCAATAATTTAAAATGTTATATTAGTATTTTTATTAATAAATATTATATTTTGAGTATGTTATATTATTATTTTAATTTAATCATCCGTAATCTTTATAACATAATGATTTGCAAGTTGGTGTATGTGAATGAAAGGAATAAGTGCTTAACATAGTGATATCTTCATGATTATCATGATATATTATTTTAAGTTTTATAGAGGTATTGCATAAATATATATTATTATTTTTTAAAATAAAAAAATAGTTAGAGATTGTATAAATTTTATTAGTACATTGAATCATATTTATGAGAGATTTTGGTATAGAGGTGGATTAACATTTTTTTTAACTATGGGAATTAGTTATTTGTTGGGATTATTTGGGCTAGGTTTAGGTTCAAATTTGATGGTTGCTATTATAATTTCAAGAGTATATTCAACAATCCGCAAATTAGATATACCAATAACTTAATTCAGCAGGGATCGAGACATTTTGAAGTACATCGAGTTGAGCCTCTATCCTTGGGTTGCCTACTCTTCGAACCTTATCACAATGGGTCAATGTCTCGATGGGGTTTGATCCCTCGTGGGAAGAGTGAAAACTTTTTTATTAACAAATTATGAGGTTTTAAGTTTATGTATATATGTTTATAACAAACTTTTAGGCACTTTTTTTCATTTCAAGAATTATACATAAAGTAAAGTAAGTAGTGTCTAAATTCCAATACTTCATCTTAAAGGAATCAAAGAGAGTCCAACTCGTTACCACCTCTACATCAAAGGGAGATCTCATGTGTGACCCATAACCACTTAAACTAACTCAAAACTAAAAGTATTTTTATTCATGTGTAAATTATTTTTATTTTTTTAATGAATTTTTTTATATAATAAATAAATATATTATATTTCTTTGTCATGCATATAAAGATTACTAATACATGATAGGTTAATAGTATTTATATGATAACATTTTCTTTATATTTAGCTGTAAAAATGTATCGATATACAATTTTATGTTGTTTTGATGATATTTTAACTTTATAAAATATAAATTTAAAATTTATATTCATTACTCTATGTAAGATATAAATCATTTTAATCAATCTTTACCACTAACTACTTTATTACATGTTTTATTATAACTGGTCAATAAATTTATATTAAATACCATATATATATATATATATATATATATA
>LPNX010585043.1:353062-387803 GCA_001517045.1 Pseudotsuga menziesii
TAAGAAAGTGATATATAAGGAATGATGAAAAAACATTTACTTTAAATTTTTTGATAAAATTTTAGAAATAAATAAGAAAGTGATTTATAAGGAAAGATAAAAAAACATCTACCTTAAAATTTTAGATAGAAATAAATATAGAAAAAAAGAAAATATATTTGAAAGGAAACATCACCTCACCTTAGTTATTAAGTTTTCATCCATCCTCATTAATATTCTTTCTTCATTAATTGAATGAAAAGGTAAATGCAGGTTGGTATGAAAAATAATAATTTTTATAGAAAAACAAATTACTTGTTATTATATATATGATTATGTTTATGTTTGAAGTTGTTTCTAGCTAATCCATTTTTGTAAAAATGTAGTTTGCTCAATACATTTCTTTATTACACATATTTATATATATTAAGACATTTTTAACATCATTTCAATATTGAATACTTTGTTCCACTCAACAATATCTGAGAATAGCTGAGAGTGGTAATTTAATTTCACTTGTTCAAGTTAGTTTGTTATTTTGCTATAGTGTGTATAATTGAGAAATTATAACTTTACATTTTAGGAGAGTTATTTGATGTGATTAATGTATTGTGTTATGAATAATAATGGACGTAACATGGTTATCCTATGTAGTTGGTGTAACTTTTTTTTATTGTTCTTGTTAAGCAATGTTTTATTGATTATTGATTGTTAATGAGAAATGAGCCTTCTATTTAGCTCGTTTTTGTGTTGAAATGATTCAGTTGCATAGAATATGCTAAAATTTTGAGGGTCATTATATTCTTAGATTGAATATATCTCACTCTTTCATAGTAGATGTGGTTCTTTATTCCTACACCATGGTTATTTGTGACAATGTCAAGAACATGCAGTTTTTCAATTTTAGCATTCCTAAGGAGTTGTTGTCAATCACCATAGAATTAACAACCCTCATGTTCACCATGGTTGGAAGATATAAAATTGTATCCACTCTTTCTATCTATCAACAAAACTAATATTATGTATGATCCCTCTCTTTATCTATTAGCTCAAAACACTACCATTTTAGTGGATGGCACCCCAAAAGAATCCCCAGTCTCCTTATCCACTAAATGATCCCATCCATGGAAGATCAATAAAGGAGTTTTCATTTGCAGATAACTGTAGTGATTTCAAGAAGTGAGAAATAAGTTCCATAATATCTTTTTTTGCATTATTGATCCTTAAGGGGGTAATATTATCTACAGAGAGTTGCTTGCGATGAAAATGACAAATGATAAAAACATATATACCAACATGGTAAGACAAGGAACAAAAAAATACATTGAAACATTACAACATATTTTTCCCAACCCTTTTAAAAGATTGTATTTTTGGTGCACGACAAATAAAGATCGACCTTTTATTCACCCTAGAATCCATTTGGGAATTAGAGAATTAGAAGTGGCTTGTATGCTCTGAAGTGAGCTCGATTTAAAAGTTTCATTTGGGAAAATACCTAGATATGACATCATGTGACAAATAAATGGTACAATTTTGAAACTTTTCCATGAGCAATTAGCAAATTTTACTAGGAATACAATTGTCCATCTTGTCTACCTTTTACCTTTTACAAGCTATAAATGAAAGAATGACGAATTTATAAAAAAATGTGAATATCAAATAAAATAATAATGGTTGTCCTAGATAACATATCAAAATAAAAAATAAGAACATATTGAATGGTATTATTGAGTCTATATAACCCGCCATACAAATTGTAGTCTACCAAAAATCAACATGACAAGGTAGTGCGTCAATGCATTACTACGATTGAACTTTGAAACTACATGATCAAACCATAATGTTAAAATTATGTGACACGACACTAATTTTTTACTCAATTTCCATTGAAAATTCTCACTATAAAATGCATTTTGTGTTTATTATTATGTGATCTTTTGCACCTTTAACACAATAACCAAGATATTTCTCTATAATTAGCTAGACTACAATGCACCATGTTTTCCTATTGGAATTATACTAGCCTACAACATATTTTCTTTATGTGAACTATATAATATTTAAACATGTTTGTCCAAATATGATTTGGGATAAGAATGTGAAAACATGCATGATCACATATATTTTTAAGAAAATGACAAACAAGCAAGCATTAATATGAACTAGGTTGACGATAAAGACTTTTATGTACCATAATTCTCAATTAAAATGTGAAAACATGTATCATACTTTAGATGCTTTTAGGAAAATGGAAAACAAGTAACTGTTAATGAAAATGAAAATGAAATAACTATTAGTCGTATGAACTTAGATGTCTTAAAGAATATGGAAAATAAATAAGAGTTAGTCATATGAACTTACATGCCTTAAAGAAAGTGGCCAACAAAGTATTGTTAGTCATATGAATTAGGTCAATGAGAAGGACTTACATACACCATAATGCTCAAATAAGTCATAAAAATTGATTACAATTTGAAAGCATCTAAAAAACATCACTTAAAATGCCAAGAATGTGCATTTCATTGAATTTAGGATAAAAATTGTCTATAATCTCCTCATATTCAAAAACTCAAGATTAAATTATGACTACACATATTAAGTCATTTGTATAAGGGATATGCTTGATTAATAGGTTGAAATTATAAGATAAATCTAATCTCTCAACTATTTAAACATTTGACTAATTAATATTAAATATAATATTAAATTATAGTCATATCATTATGATAATGATGTGATTTTGAATTTTAAATTTAAAAAGTAAAAATGATTTTATTTTTTAAATAAAATAAAATAATTTATATTTTTTAATTTAATTATAAATTTTATGTTATAATAAAATTTTAAATATTTAGTTGGGTGGGTTAGCTCAAGTGGTTAAGTGATGTAAGTTGTGAGTAAAAGATCTCGAGATCAAATACATGGGCGGCTATACATTGATATATAATGGCCTCATTTGATTTCCCCATCTAATTAGCTCTGTAATCAAAACGAGAAATAAGGCCTCTTCAAATAAACTCCATAATCTCTTCCTATAAATGTAGCAACCTCTTAAAAAGTTATAATTTATTTGATTGAACTTTCTACTCCAAATGAATGTTCAAATTTAAGATCCTAATTTATTTTTGAGTATTCAAGTGCCAACCTGGTAATAGATATATTGCTTGTGTTTGAGTGAAAGTAACCAGTAATAAACATGATGAAATATAAAAATATAATACCCCATCTTAAAGTCACATCATAAATATAAATTTAAAGTGTATATAGACATTATAACCTTTCAACCTTGTAAAATGCACGTTCAACGCTCAGGCCCAATGATATGTAATTAAGTGTATACAATATTTTCATAATAGACACTTTATTACATATAGAAAAAGTTAGTGAAGTGGATAATTAATAGAAATAAAAATATCTTAATAATCGTGATACTTATTAACATTTAATGATTTCAAATTTGGTTTATTAAATTTTAAGAAAGAAAGAAAAATTGAGGAATTATATGTTTTTTTAAAGAAAAAAAATTATGTATTAGAAAAGAATTAAAAGGTGTGTTTTTAAATTACTATAATTTTGATTAGTTAAAATATTAAAAAGGTTTGTATTGAAATAAATATTTTGAAATTGGGATTTAATGTGGGTGTACACAAGACATTTGAAGAGAAAGTGCTTTTCATCTTCAGCTCTCTTAGTGTTATAAATATGATAAATTCTTTTGACTAACAACATTTTATGGTATGACATATGGAGCAAACCATCTATCTTAATTTTTGGGTGAAAATAAACCTAATAAATGAGAAATATGTTTTGATGTTTTAAGAGGCCATCCTCAATCAACATCCAACGACCAACCCTCAAACTATCCAATGTTCACCATGTTGGCTAGTAGGGAAATGTCTGCACTCTTTCAGTATATTAGTGGAACTAATTGCTTATTCACAATTTTTTACGCGCATCTTTGTATACTATCTCACAATGACACAATTATAGTAGATGGTTCCCTAAAAAATCTCATTCTCTAGTGTATATGACAAACTATTTGAGAAGCTTGATAGCGCACCAATGGCCAAAACATGAGTGATTAAATAACCAAATGTCTCTTCCCAACTTCACATGTTCACCCAACAAAAGGGATCCATTATTACATTCCTCTGTTGAAACAGTGAACTTTATGGTTATGGCTTGATTATTGTAATTAAGGTTTATGAATTAAACTGAAATGTGGGTATGAATGGACATGGATAATGCAACTAATAAAATCTTATATAGGAGCTTTTAAAGAACTATTTGACATGAAACATAGGTGAAAAAAACAATAGGGAGAATAGTCCACAAACTATAGCCTATACAAAACCAAAGCAACTATGAGATACTGGAATAGTTTACAACTAGTTAAGAGATAAATTGCATCACATAAATTCGTTAACAGTGTATAAGGTAACTAAAGACATAATATTCAAGAATAATATCCACATTATCCATATTTAGGACATACACATATGAATGAAAAAACATATTTATCCATAGTGTATTCAAAGCTTTGAAATTTCTAACATTCTCACCCTTAACTTGTGTGCATTGGATATGCTTTGCGAGGACTTGCAATGTTTTAGCAAAGTTAACATTGATGAAATTATGTATGTTGCTAGATTTTATAGAGATAATGGCCTTCTCTTACTAAAGACATTCGTGAATCTATAATAGGAAGTGTTCATGTGAAAATAAACACTCACAAATATCTTTATTCGTGTTTGTTGTGCGAGACTGAATGTCTAAAAATAAGTATTCAACTTCTACTTCTGAAAAGTTGAAATTCTCATTAGGGAAACATGAATTCAACCATATGACAACATCATCCTTTAGATATAACCTAATTAGAATCTTTGTAATATTTCCTTAAATTTGCTTCAATCAATTTTGTTATTTTATTGTTCTAGTTAGGGTAGATTAGCTGGGTATGAGGTCGTAGCTTTCGGTTCCATTTGTAGATTATTATCACAGGTCGTTAGTGAAAGGAATATATGTAATATTAATCTTGTAAATTAATTAATAATACTACTTGCATTTATTTATGTCATCTTCGTACATTTTTCTAGTTTCTTTTGCATTTTAGTTTAGTTGCATTTTTATTCATAGCATTTTGAAAACCTAATAAGTGGATCGAGATGCAACTAATAAAATCCCAAAACTAGTAACGGTTTTTGAACCAGAATTTGGATGGGTTTTCTTACACCAAACAAGAGACAGTCTATTTGGTCCTTTCTTATGGGATAACCTCTATTATTGATACTAGGCATTTTTCCCCATCAACAAATGCCTAGGCATATCACAAATTGATCTTGGACAAATTCTTTATTAATTCTTTATTCATCTTCCTCTTCTTTGTTACTCACTTCCTAAATAAATATTGAGTGTTGTCTCCCGCTCCTTCTTATCTCTAAGTATCAATACCTATTAGGGATACATATCCACTTTGGTTTAACCAAGTTCAATGGATGTAGCCTACAAAAATGATAATAATATTGCATAGATTTAAAAAAACAAAAGAAATCAATACAACCTAGTCAGAACACACAAAGGCTCAACAACACGTGAAGCCATGTAAAAGATGATAGAACTTAGATTTGAATGCCACCAAATGATACATGTTGTGATCAAGGGGATAAATAAGGATGAAAATACATTATCTGTGCCTGCATGAAGAGA
Source organism: Pseudotsuga menziesii (assembly GCA_001517045.1). Taxonomy (NCBI): domain Eukaryota; kingdom Viridiplantae; phylum Streptophyta; class Pinopsida; order Pinales; family Pinaceae; genus Pseudotsuga; species Pseudotsuga menziesii. The sequence continues at coordinate 358,751 of LPNX010585043.1, forward strand.
AAAAATCCCACACACAACTGGACCGTGGGCTTTCCCTCCACACAACCCACATGTTTGAAGTCACCTAGGGAAAAAGATAGAGGAAGAATACCTTTCAAGGAAATTCAATGAAAATGATAACCAATGTGGACTGGAATTCCCTTCCTCAAGGTATTTATTGATTCCTTCAATCCATTATAATTGTGCCTTGTCAATGGTGTTTTGTGTACATCCCCTGGATCTTTAAAATTGGCTCATGCGCTAGCGATGGAGTTGAGAAAAATAAATAGATACAAGTCACCAACATGTTTATGAGGAGATAGGCTAATAGCCCAAACGCATGTATCTATTACAAAGAGGAAAGGAGGTATTGGAATTCCAAAGAAATTCTTATCCCACATAAAATTCTTCTTGTATACTACCTATTTTATATTTGAAACCATGCATATCTTTACTCAATAAGAAATGGTGGATCATTGAGTTTGTTGTTCAACTAGTTTCGATTTGATTTGGAATTAAATAGATTTGCTTATCTTTTATCACTCTCGGGATTATGAGGAAGTAAAAGTGAAATCCAATGGAAGAACATGATAGCTTGATGGCTTTAATTACATCTCATGTTAGTGGTATCCAACATTGAGTTGAATTTGTGATCCTTAAAGTCTTCTAAGAGAAATTATTGATTGTTATTTTGCACCTCTTAATGTGGTATTTTAAACATTTTATGAAACCCCTTGATAAGGAGGGTGTAAAATTCTGCTACAAAAATAGTCTCAATATAGGTTTGTTCAAAATATATATTTCCTTGTACAAAAGGGAAAAAAATTATTATAAATCATGCAAAAAATAATAATTTGAATAAAAATATTCATTTTTGGGCAGTGGATGTGTCCTCGACCTGTCCCAAAATAATGAGGGGGTGGTCTAAGGCACACTTTATGTTTGTGTGTGACGATGGATTTTTTTTCTTTTAGATGCTTGATGGTGTCTATTATTTGACACTAATATTATTTTGGCAAAGAAAGCGAACACATAAATTCATATGCTCGTGCGCTCCTGAAATACAATGATGACTACAAAAAATAAACATTTTGTCATTGTAAATAGGTAAATATTTATGTGTTATTTCAAAATATTTGATACTAAGTAGCAAATTGTAAATCCATTAAGTACAACATTTCTTTGAATCAATAGTTAGTTGATTCATTGAACCATTGAAGGATGATGTTGATTCTTTAAATTGTATAAAGGACCTACCTAAAATTGAATGAGAAGGTCAAGTGAGATACATGTAAGTTCAACTCATTGTAATCACATTCCAAAGGAATAACACCTTGGGTTGCATGATTTGTAGTATCCAATACCCTAAGGTGGTCTAAAATGAGTGCAAATGAACAAATATAATTGAGTGTGACACAAACACAAAACAAATATAAGTTAGTGTGACATAATTGAAAATCTATAATTGGTAAAGAAGGAAATATTTTGAAAATTTTAAATCAAGAAATTAAAGAACTACATGAATTCTTACATGATTTGAATGATTAGGTTGTTGATCTTCATAAGAAAATGGACATGAAGGATAAATTGATCAGATCACTTCAACAAAAATTAAGTAAAGAAGAGTAGAAAATGCTAGCAATGCAAAAAATTTAAGAACATGAAGAATGAAAAGTCAATGTTTAATGCTACTTGTGACACAAATGAAGTAATGCAACAAATGATATGATTGATTATTCCTTAACTAGTCATGAAAATGGAATCATTCATAAACAACGAATCAGTGAAGACATGCTTTGTTGAAGATGAATGTCGCATTCCCTATCATCAATCCAACCCATAGAGGGAACATGAACGATGTATGGGGTGCTAAATTTCGCCCCCATGGCGATATTATGAAATTCATTAACAACTAAATGTGTGTCTAGATGCATGAATATAAACACAACGGAAATACAATTATTTGCACACACAACATGCATATACTGGAATGCTCATCATAGGCATACAATAAAATCATGCACAGAGACAATTCATTCTCATGTTATGTGCATGCATCCAAATGAATAATTAAACTGGCCACTTCATCCAAATCGACAAGAATAATAGACATTCATAACACAGCAATTGGGCATATTTAAAAACAATAGTAAGTACTTATCTTTAATCAGAGTCGTCCGAGCAACTGGTTATGGAAGAGAAACGTTCCACCCAATCGTAGGCATATGTCTAGCCTATATTATTTCAGCTAAGAGACCACCCCCAAGTTAGGCTATGTATTCACTGAGGAACTACTCAAGCTCACCCATAGTCATTGGCACACTCAGTCATCCTAAGCTAGCACACAATTGGGTTTAGCATGCAATGAGACAGGGAAGGATAATCCTAAGCCAATGAGCTCAACCACAAAGCTACAGAATATCAATTTATCTTAGCCATCCTTGGTACCCACAATTCCTACCACACCCAACACAAGGAAGGTCCCCTTCTCTGCTACACAATCCCACGGGCGCCCCTTCCCTCTAGTTCTCTTCATGGTGGGAATAGAAGGTACAAGCTACTAAATCTTTAGAGATTATTTCCTTCACTGGGTTTATCAATAAATTCCCCCTCTGATTTGTCTCCCAATTCAATCTACTCTTGGATTTTTCCCAATTTTGGCCACTTGACTCTCAATCACGAAATTCAACTTCCGGGCTTCCAAATCTAGGTCTTCCTGTGGATTTTCTAGTCTTTTACACTTTGAAATTCACCCCATGGTTAATATTTATGGATTACTCATGGGATTTCACTTCCCACACGAATTTTTGGACGTTTTTGGCACTCTAAAATGTGGCTTCTTCCCTGGTTGGATTTCTGCAATTTTTACTATTGGGAATGCATAACTTCCTGAGAATTGATGTCTAGTTGTTCCACCATGGAATGGGGATGATGGAAAACGAATTACCATTAGGGAAATTGAATTTTGGTACAAGCAAACTGATCTCATACTCATCCATACAATTTTTTTAGTTTTTCCCATGCTCCATTAATGCATGAGCTCATTCATCGGTTACTTTCTTACAACATAATTAAATATCATCAAGGGAATTCAAGATGGGTTCTTAAGATGACACTTGGAAACAATGGGTTCATTCCCACAACCCCTCACCTCTCCCTAAAGGATACACACAACCCCCTGATTTTAGTTGCTTCCATAGTCATCTCTTAAGCTTTTTATTTGCATTTAGATATTTACATGCCTTTACAATTTCCCATGGCTTGTTAGCACATGTCTCACAGATTATAAAATACTTTCCTTTTTAAAAACCAAGTATTCTACAGCAAGGATTTGGCCTTGAGCTCCATGCTAGAAATCATACATCGCATATTTACACGATTTACATATCAAGCCGATAATTTCCAAGGGTAAAAAATGGGGTATTATAATGAATCACAATAAGAAGCATGAATTGGTATCAAAAGAAATATAAGTGAATGTGAACTTGAATTTTCTTTCAAAGTTACAAAAGAAAATATTCATGAATGTATGGAAGAACATCAACAAGTACATAATGATCTTTGCAAAATCATTGTCAAACCTTGAGAGGAATTGAAATTTAATAGCAATCGGCATGGATTAGGATATGAAAGACATCATATTTTATATTCCAAACTATTCCAATCTAGTTCAATTTTTGAGGGGTTGGTTTTCTTCACAAATTTTGAAGGGGATACATTCAAATGTTCAACAAGTTTATGAAGAAGTTAATGATATTAATGATAAACACATTGAGTAAATTCTTGATGAATGCAAGCATTGTCATTGAGTTGGTCATGTCGAGACAAAGTATTTTGATCTCCATCCTTGTCTTCATCGTGGGAAGACAAATCATACTTCAAAAAAATTTGAAAGAAGAAGAAGGTTAAAAACAAAGTAGCTCATTATGATTGGATGATTTCTTGGTCGTGGCATCTAGAAGCCAAGATTTCCATAAGGCTTACCATTGAGTTCAAACAAAAGTAAAGACATATTTTCATAGAGAAGTTGCAAAATAATATTGTTTCAGTCATTACAGATGATCATTTTGGGAATGACTAGGGCCCAATTCTAAAAAAATGAAGTTTGAGTCCATGACTCCAAAATGGCACTCCCTTGCACCTTAAAGGGGGTAAGTACGCAAATGAAATGAAAAAGGTACGCTCTTGAATCCCAAATGGGGAGCACATTAAGGAAGACAAAATGGAACTCTCTTGCCCCCTTTATAGTGGGGAGTACAATGTTGAAATGAAAATGATTGGTTGTCAACCAAAACTACTAGATACATGGTATCAAGTGAAAAAGGTTAGTGGTCAACCAAAATAAATACATATACAATAAAAAGTGAAAATGGTTAGTAGCCAACTAAAACCACCATATAAAGTGTTGAATCGGTTTAGGGTAACACACGGGAAAACCCATGTTGTCTCACTTTTCAGCTAAAAAAGGAGGGAATATTGATGATGATTATCAAGCTTTAAGTTTCAACAACAACAAAAAACCACAAAGTTGCAAATATTCCATGCTTTTGGTAAATGGCTGATTGGGATGTTGATTGACACTATTTGTATGTCATTTTTTGAGATCATTATTGTGGTCATTTTGTTCACCCAGGTTGTCATTAGACCCAACATTGTTGCTTGGAATTTGATTGTATCATCAAGCATTTTCAAGAATGTGTTGTACTTAAAGTTTACTTAAGTCTCATGATTCGCTCTTATTAGATATTGGATTTCAAATTAGTGGACAAACTACAAATATTGGATCTTACATGTTCAAACAATCATGAATTTTCCAGATTCTCAACATCTAGATTAAAAATTTTGTTTAATATTTTGCAAGCATTTTTAATATTTGTCAATTGGGTCTAGTCTAAGTGGTTGTGGGATGGAGTGGTATTCTCCCCACCCATGTTTCATTCCCCTAACACATGTTGAGATCATAATAAATATATTATTCTAGCGACTTTGAGCCCTATTATTTAGTTGGTTTTATGCCCTGAAAAGTTATTTAATACAAAACAAAGTTGTAAAAATGACTACAAATATTAATAAATTATTAAGTATAAGTAAATTTCTAGTAATAAACTAATCATTTATCTATTTTATAATATCAATAATCCTTCATTTTAGCATTTAGGAGCATTGTTGCTCATTTTTAATCCTAGAGCACTGACATTAGTGTTTCACTTTGATATGGAAGCACCAATTTCCTCTTAGGTATGAAAGTATCAATGCTCCACTCTGGCCTTGGATCACCAATGCTCCTGCTCATCTTTAATCCTAGAGCACTAACATCGGTGCTTCACTTTGATATGGAAATACCAATGTTCGTCTTAGGTATGAAAGCATCAATGATCCACTATGGCATTTGGAGCACCAATGCTCCCATGTATTTGGCCTGCATCATGCTTCCAAATATATAGCATGCATTGGTACATATGAAATATATGTGAACTAGGGTATCTTACTATTTTAAGTATACCATTTTTTTAAATAACAAATAAATAAATTTTAAATAGTAATAATAATAACCATTTAAACCTCTAGCCCCCATAATCTTTAGTTACAATGAAGATCCACTAAAATCTCCCTTATCATCGGAAAAGGGTTTTGCGTAGTTTTTTTTCATAATTTTGTTGAATATTGTAACACTAAAAACCTCTACTAATTAGCGTTCCTTGTAATGGTTTGAACCTAGAGCACTAGAAGATATATATTTTGACAATGAAAAAACTTTGGAGATTGTTGGCAAAAATTATGTGCTAGTATTATTGAGCATTGGGAATGTGTATGATTTTAATGAAAATGGATACACTAAATTTGAAAGTTGATTATAAAAGTGGTAAGTGATTCATCAAAGACATGTTGACAGATTATGAAGTTGTGATGCATGCCCATTAAGACATGGACGCTTTTTAGTAGATGCAAAGATATGTAGCAAGCATGCAATGATGCCAATGGTTGATCAAATAAAAGTGTGGCATTTGAGTATGGACATCTCAATCTTTGAAGTCTCCATTTCTTTTGACAAGCTCAATATGGTTCATGTATTACCACAATACAAAAGTATAATTACCTTTTCAAAGCTTATATTATTGGTAGGTAGAAATGCAACCAATTTCTTAAGGGTAAGGCATGACATGTAAAATCATTTTTAGAGTTGATGCATGCTTACTTGTGTGTTCCTCTGAAACACCATGTACTTTTCAGGACTCACCAAAAAAACATCGGTATGGCGATTGGTAATTCAAAGGATTGAGAAAAGGTGATGACATGGATTACAAAGCCAATGTTGTTGGCAGCCATGTACATTATGCATACCAAGGCTCTCGGTGCTATGCATGTCTATTAATCTAGGTCCCTCAACTATGACATTCGGAAGGCTATAGGGGTCTATGGATTACCAATGTTTGTATTTAAAAGGCCTTATGTTCTACGTCAAATGGGTTATAAGAAGACTAAAAAACCTTGTATAAGTACATTGGCTCATGATCCAGTGTATGACAAAAAAATTCATTGATTAAAAAGAATGTGTAGAAAGTCCAAAACAATTATATTACTGCAAAGAACATGATATCTTACAAAAAAATTTAAAAAAATAGAATGACTCTCCTTCAAATTGGAACTATATGTTTTTTTTCACAATTTTAATGAAATAATTAGAAATGAAATTGTTAAATTCCTTTGAAAATTCCCCATTGATAAAAAGAAAACTAATAAACTAATAAAAGTAACTTCTTATTATAGTATAAACTAATAAAAGTAACTTCTTATTAAGGTAAACTAATTTTGAATATTCAATCAACTAATTTCACCACTCCTTTTATTTAAAAGGAACGAATAATCTGTGTAAGTTCCTAGGGTTTCTATAATACAAGCTTACGGTTGAGTGGAAAGTGAATACAACTAAAGTAAAAACTAATCTATGTGGAGTGTGGAAAGTTAATGGGAGCTAATTAAACTGGTTGCAAATTATCAATCCAAAGTCTATTATCAAGTAGCAAATTTGTCAATCCAAAATCTATTAAATAGTAACTTTTAGTTTTCCGATATAAAAAAGTTTTATGAAATTTTGCATGGTTGCATGGTTATACAAATAATCTTTAACATTTCAAAGTCATTTATATTTAGAAGTAAGTTCTTCATTATGGTAACTATTTATAGTGCAATGACAAAGAATGAATAACACAGGAAATAAGCTACAGTGATCAATCTTTATCTACATATTAGAAGAAGCAAGTTTTTTGTAATTTTTTTTTGTGTTTAGTATTAAGCTCCCCACATAGTAAGTCCTTTATTATGGCAATGATTTATACTGTAATGACCAAGAATTAAAAAGTAAGGAGGATAAGCCACAATGGCTGGTTTTTATCTACAAATTAGAGGAGGCAAGTTGTTGTAATTCATGTTTGTTAATATGTTGACACAGTGAAGATGCTATAGTGTAGAATGAGTTGATCAAGCCAACAATCAACGACGAAATGTTGAGGCATGCAAGCATGTGGTGGTCACATAGTTTGCAGCAATGTCTTCCATAAACAGGTTCAGTGGAGCAAGAACCCCTCTCTTTCTAGCAAAATTATATTTTTTTGTTTGTTTAATCCATAATGGTGCATATCTCATTTCCAAGATGCTTGTAGAGAAAGTAGCCCTACAATTGATACTGGAAGGAGCGGGAGTTGGATGTGGTGATGATCGGCAAGCAATAAGCACTATGCATTAGTTTTTTATTGTTGTTGATGTCGAGGTTGTTGTCGAGAATCGTTACATATGAATCAATGCTTAATATATTTACATGAACAATAAATACATTGTCAAAGGGTGCTTATGGCTCACAATGATATCACCCTTGTGTTGTGGTGGGGTTTCCTATTACACAACATTCCCAACACTGTTTCACTAGCACTCTCCCACATCGCTAACAACCCCAAGTGGGAACAATAAATACACTGTTGCAGGGTACTTATGGGTCACAGTGATTATAACCCCTTTAATGTGGTGGGGTCTACTATTACGTAGCATCCCCGACATCATTTCACGAACTCTCTCCCACATTGCAAACAACCTTAAGTCATAGAGGCTTTGAAAAATGGTCATTAATATGTACCTAGTAGCAGTGCATTTAATATTTATATTACGAGGATATAAATCTTTGAATATGATCCAATGGTCTGGCTTTGAAGGATGGCTTTAAATATGTAGCTAGCTGGGGTGCATTTATTGTTTCTATTAAGAGCTGAATCTTATTCAATGGTCTGTATTCTGCAGCAACAATAAATGCACTGTCACATGGTCCATATTGAATGTCTTGAAAGATATGTCATAGTATGTACTGCTACATGGTACTGGCAATAAATGCCTCATTACAAGGTTCGTAGCAGTAGTAGCAATAAATGCATTGCTACAGGGTTCATATTAAAGACCTTAAAGGATATATCGTTATATGCATTGTTGCTACAAGGTACCTTGAAGGAAATGTCATATGGCTCTGTTTTTCTAGTACATGTGGATCTCAGTCATTACACTTTCTATTCCATTAACACCTGTGTCCCACGGCTAGTACAGTACTGGTCCAAACATTCTATGTAGTACAGTGTCCCTACCCAATGAATATTTGGATCATTGTTCTATATTAATATGGTAATGCATGTTTATATAACGAGCAGTGGAATTTTGTACAGGTTTGAGAATGTGGCACGAATCCCACAAGTAAGTATCGTCCAACAAACTGATGGAAAGTGATTGATGCTTCAAATTTGGCATCGATGACATCTACGATGACGATGTAGAATACTTGAAGACAAAAAGCTTGCTTAATTAAATGATGACTTCGAAACAAAATGGGTTGATTTGATAAGTGATGGAATTATATGTATGTATGTATGTATGTATGTATGTATGTATGTATGTATGTATGTATATATATATATATATATATATATATATATGAGCGCTTTTATATTTTGTGTGTTCAATGCATTAAACATCACTCACAAGGCTACAATGGAACTTATCTAACTTTCATCCATATTGGAAAACTGAAATTGATTCAGCATGACATGTCTCTTGATCACATGTTCTTTAGACAATGTGTGGTATCTGTGAATATTCAGTTGATTAGCATCTTTGGAATAGAATTATCTTAAACTCGGATCTATCAAGAACCGAGAGGGACTTAAGCAAAAATATTTTTTTGGGTTGGAATAGGCTGATTTTTTCCACGTGATTTTGCTAAATTCTGGTCGGATTTTTAAAAAATTCAGGTTATAGTTGTCGCATTTTGGAATTTTGGGTGCTCTAAGGTTTTTCGAGGGTTTTGAATCTATTTCTACCATCAAAATTGAGATTAAAATATAGTTACATTCCAATTTTTCAAAATAAAAAACAGTAGATTCTAGAGAAAAAAAATGTAGTTCAGTCCAAATTGTCAAATTTTTGGACACCTCTCATCTTTTGGTGTCATTGTTGAGGACAAAATCTTTGTCTTCCTAGAATTAATGACCTTTGTTTATTCTTGATTTATTTGACTTTGTCTTTTGCAAGATAAATTAATTTTATTATTCATCCAGTGACTCTACTAAGTTTAATTTCTAATAGGAAGAAACTATGAAGGTTTGTTCCATTTATTCCTTAACCTGAAAAGGTTTATAAAAGAAGATTGAACAAACCTTATTCTAACAAAGTGCTTGACAATCCAAGAGTTGAATCCATCCTTGATATCCACTATTGTTTGCAAGCAACTCTACGTTTCAAATTGAAATGGAAGATGATTTATATAGGTCATTTGATTTTGCTACTATTGTCGTTTATGGCCGTGATATCCCAGAAAATGCGATTGACAAATTGCCTTCTTTCCAAGACAGCAATGTTGTTAGTGCCAAATCTCGTTTGAATGATTTTAAGTCTATTCATAAATATGTTGGTAGACATCAAGATGCATAGAATAAATCATTTGTCTTGTCCTTGGAAGAAGATGCTCTAAACTGGTTCATAAATTTAACAAACAACAATATTATAACCCTAAAAGATCTACAAAGTGCCTTTTTAAATAAATGGAGTGAGCATAAAGATAGCCACCACTTATTGGCTACCCTTGGTACACTTAAGGAAAAATGAAAATGAAAATATAGAAGAGTTCAATAAGAAGTTTAATGAGCTAGTCAGAGTTTACCGACCAACATTAAACCTCCTGAGGAAGCCATTTTGATTCATTTTATTGAGGCCTTTAGTGGAGAGATTTATTATCAGCTTAGAGGCAAGAACCCTAAAGACCTTAAGGAAACCTAGAATGCAACTATAAGAATAGACAAAAACATGCAAGATTCAAGGAGGTCAAATTTTCCAAGATAAACAAGAGGTGATAATTCTACAACATAACCTAAGGCAAAATTAGTAACAATTGACAAGAATGATTCTTCTTGCAATACCATTAAGGATATAACATAAACTTAAAAATATGGAAATGAATCATGCTAAAAAACTTAATGACCTACATAACATATTGATCCAAATGGAAAGGTCTTGACATGGTAAATTTCAACCTAGGGGAAATGAGAGATGGAACTTGGCCTAAATGACCTCATCAAGATCAAATCCCCCTAACAAATTAGAGCCTACAAATTTGGTTGAGCTCAAGGCTTCTTAGTTTTGTAGGGCATGACAAGATTTATGTGAAAAGGCCAATTGTGTTAAGTATAGATAGATCAATAGTGAAGAATATATGGATTATGATGGAAACAACTATGTTAGATCCTCAAAATACATAAACATGGTAGTCAAGACGTATCTCATTACTAGAGATCATATGTATTAGATAAAAGGAAAAGTAAGGGAATTGATAACGATACCAAGTTTTATGGCGAGAAACCCACACCGGAACAAATTTTTGAAATAATGATATATAAATATGTGACTTACGAGAGGAAAGGAAATGAGAGAAAAAGCACCAAGAATTTTCCCCAAATTTATCCAAGCCCTAAAGCAAGGACCCTTCCAAGTACAAATTTAAACATTTATTTAGAAGGATGGATGTCAAATGCCAATGTACTTGTGCCAATATCAAAATTGATCCAGATGTTAGGAATATGATCACGTAATAATAAAAATAAATATCAATGTGGATACAGAAGAGCACAATACAAGAAAAACACCAATATGTGTGGTTCACCTGATATGGGCTACATCCATGGAGAAACAATCAGTGCTTTTATTCCATCCAGCAAAATGAAGGGATAAAACCTACAACACATCTGTTGTAACCTCCTCTTCACTCTCTCACAATCTCTCTCACGCTCTCTCAACCATAATACAATGCCCTTATAAAAACAAGGTCTCCTTCTAAGGAAAAGGGAACCAACATAACTTCTATTGTCTGATCTATTACCTAATGATGAACGGTACAAATTGACTACAAAAAAATATTTTACAAGGTGTTTTTTCCAAAAATTTCTATTTAGGGGTGCAGCCCCCGAACTCTTGCACCCAAAAGGTTGTCTCTTCCCCCTAAAATTAATGGGAGGGAAAGCCTCACCCCCTGAAATTAGTGGGAGGAACCCCCCCCCCCCCCCCCCCCCCCCCCCCNATCGCAGAAGGAAATGTTGTTGACATTCATCGAGGGTCCTAAAGACAAGTTTATTAAGAAATACATGGAAACAAATGAGTATGTCTTAGTGATTTTGCAATCCATGGATAGAGAAAAGGGGAATGTAATCCATTCACCCTTCTTCATCTCCTTAATAGTAAATGATTTAGTTCTACACAATTCCATGCTATATTTATGGACTTCTACCAATGTCATGTTACTAAAGGTTATGAATCAACTTGAGTTAATGACTACTAGGATATATAGAAGTGTATGTGCAATGGATTCGAGAGAGATTAAAGTATGTGGCCTAATTAAATATATTCTAGTTCAGTTGGTAATATACTTAGATTTTTCAATGTCAATGGGTGTAGTTGTGATTGATGTTTTAGATGCAAGGGGGAATGCTTTTGTCAAGAAAGTGGGTTGAAAGTTTAGGAGGAAGCATTCAACTGCATCTATCCTATGCCACTATCCCTACATGTGAAAACATGTTTGTAACTCGCCATAGGGAATAGGAAAATAAATATCATGTTGAAGATCCTCAAGACCCAATGAATGAATCAGTTTATGAAGAAGAAATGGGTAGTTATACGATATTGGCTAACTTTTTGGATCATGTCAAGGAAAAATGTAAGGAAGGAGTTAGTGAAATTTGGAAGATGAACTTCGATGGATCTCACTCTATGTGAGGAACTAGGGCAGGGATTGTGTTGACTTCTTTGAAAAATGAGATTTTCAACTTTGTGTTCAAGTTAGAATTCGAAGCAACAAACAATGTGGAATAGTATGAGGCATTTCTGTCAGGCTTAGAAATTGCTAATGATATGGGAGTTAAGCTTTTGAAAATCAAGGGTTATTCACACATAGAAATTCTTTAAGGTAAAGATCGGTATGCATGCAAGAATGACATGTTAAAGAAATATAGAAATGTAGTTCGGGACACTATGAAATTTTTCGATGTTTTGTCCTTAGAAGTCCAAAGGAAACATAACAATGGGGAAGATATTTTAGCTGTAATAGTCGCTACTTTTCAATCATGTGATGAATTGATGAAAGGTCGGGGTAAATGGAAGTGATTTTCAAACCTCCTATCCCAGATAACTTTGAGCATTGGCAAGTTCTTAGTGATGATGGGAATATTTTAAGATTCATAAACAATTTACAAGAGTTTGTTGATATTGAAGTCGATTGGTGAGAAGAGGGTCATGAGTATCCTAAGGGGTCATATCCCAAAGAAAACTCCCTTCCCAAAGTACCCATTTCTTTAGAAAATATTTTCGACAAGCATGACATGTACAAAAAGAAAAAGGAAGTCATCAAACCTAGGGATTACATTGAAGAAAATATTGGATCAACATAAAACCCCAAAATAATTAAGAAAGGCAAAGGCACATCTCTGCAAAAAAATAATGGACCTAGAGAACTTAGTAAGAGAATATAGAGATGTGTTTGCATTCGCGTACGATGAGCTAAAGGCATATAGGGAAGATATCATTCAACACACTATTTCCTTGAAGAAAGATACAAATTATTTCAAGCAAAAGCTTAGGAAAATAAATCCTAAGTTATCCCCCCTCATTCAAAAAAGAGTTTCAAAAGATGCTAGCAACAAGGATCATTGCCCCAACAATGAACTCATCATGATTGTCCAATCTAGTGGTGGTCAGAAAGAAAAATGGGGAAAATAGGACCTATGTGGATTTTAGAAACTTAAACATATTGTGTGATAAGGATAACTACCCTCTCCCCAACATGGAGCATCTACTTCAAAGAGTTACATGTTCAAGGATAATGTTCATACTTGATGGATTTTCAGGATATAATTAAGTGTTGGTGAACAAGGATGATCAGCATAAGAAAACTTTCACAACACCTTCGAGAACATTTGAGTAATTGAGTATTTTAAATACAGGAGCAACTTTTGAAAGGACCGTGGAATTTGACTTTAAGGATATAATAAAAAAAATCAAAGAAATATATCAAGAGGACTTAACAGTTTTTTCAAAGAAAAGATCCAGTCATATAATTCATCAAGGAAAATTTCAATAGATGTCGTAAGAATGGTATATATTTGAATCCAACAAAGTCTATCTTGGGGGTTACGAAGGTAAGTTACTTGGGCATGTAATATCAAAGGATGGGGTAAACCTAGATCCAAAATGAGTTGAATCAATTAAGAAGGTTCATTTCCAACAACAAGAAAGCCTTATAGCCATTTCTCGAAAAGATAAACTTCATCAAAAGAGTTATCCCAAACTTTGTCAAGACAATGAAGCATATTTAAAGGCTCAAATAAAGATGTTAAATTCAAATGGTGTAATTGAGGGATCAAAGGATTTAAAATTATTAAATACATTGTTGAAATATATCTAGTATTAGTTAGTTTAGATTATTCAAAAGACTTTTAGATTTAGTCATTCACTTTAGAAGATGCCATTGCAAGAGTGTTGTTACAAAAAAATAATAAAGGAAAGGAGCACTATATAGCCTTCATGAGTAAAGCATTACATAGCTCGAGATTTAACTTCACAATTATGGAAGCATAGGTTTATGCCTTAGTCAAGTCTTTGAAGCATTTTTGGGCTTATGTGGGTTACTCAAAAGTAGTAGGATATGTTCCTGATGTGGAAGTTAAAGATATATTAGCTTGGTAGGATTTCCTTGGATTCAAAGGAAACAAGTTTCAAAGACTCAATAATATGACTTAGAGATATAACTCACTAAGTTGATAAAGGGCCAAGGTCTAGCTTAGATGTTAATAGAAGAAAATGAATAGGCGCTTGGTATAAATTACCAAAATAACTTATCAGTGGTCTCCACGGTGATTAAGGAATTGGAACAACATGAATGGTATGCATATATCATCTATTTTCTCAAGGATCTCACTTTCCCTGATCACATGGTCAACCATAAAAGAAAGGAATTAAAATTAAAAGCATCTAAGTATTGTTTAGTTCAAAATGGATGGGGTGGAGGAACCATGAAGGATTGATATTTTGATTCGTAAATGAGCAAAAATATAAGAAGGTTATGTTTGAATTACATGAAGAATGTGGGGGACATTACGAAGCAAAGACTACATCCCACAATTCATAGAGTAGGATATTATTAGCCAACAATTTCTTCATATGTGCATAGGCTTGCCAGAACATACAAGATGTGTCAGTTGTTCACAGGGAAACAAAAGTTAGCAACTCTACCTTTACAGTCAATCTTAGTTGAATCATCCTTCCAACAATTGAGCGTTGAGATCATCGAACGATTAAAGAAAAAATCAAGTAATGGCTATACATGGATCCTTACAGCTACTGATTATTTCACAAGTGCGTGGAAGCCATTCCCACCTAAAAGGCCACTGACAAGTTAGTCAAATTTCCTAGAAGAAAGGATAATCACAAAATTGGATGTGCCAACAAAAATCACCACCAACAATGCCATGGATTTCATCTCAATAGAGATATCCACCTTTTTGTTTCAAATACAACATTTTAATATCTCATTTTTCTAACTACTACCCCCAGGGAATTGTCTTGCAAAATCTGGTAACAAAATTTTGATGACCATTATCAAAAAGACAGTAGATGAAAATAAAAAGGGATGGGATAGCAAGTCTAAGTATGCACTTTGGGAAGACTGAATAACAAAAAAACATGCTACATGCAAAATTCCTTGAGTTAGTATGGGATAGAGGTAACACTGGAAGCCATTTGAGACTTCTAGTGTATCAATGATTGCAATATGTCGCCACAAATCAGAGAGTGTTTCATACTAAAATATATCAACATATAGAACTTGATGAGGCCATAAAGAAATCATTTGATCAGTGTGTTAGAAACCAAGCAAATGTCAAGAAATTATTTGATAATAGGTCTCATCCAAGGTCACTTCAGAAAGATAACCTCGTACTCATGTGGGGCAAAAGGAAAGAAAATCAAGGGAAGAACAACAAGTTTGGCAAGTATGGTTGGTCCCTACAAAATTGATGACATGGTTGAGACTAATTCTATCTCAATCATATCGATGATATGAACAAGCAAATCCTCAAACAATTTTTCCAAGGTAACATCCAATGCCCAAGACGCATCCAAGTAAATTAGATTCGTTTTCTATTTTAAATTTTCATTTCATCTTTCCATTTTTAGGATTGTTAGTTTCCTTTTATTTCTTGCAGTTTCATTTATATGTGTGGTTGACATTTTTACGATGGTATCTGTGTAATTTCATGTGCTACTATTAATCCTATGGTGAGATGTTTGTATTTGTGGATCACAAGTTGAAGATTATGGAGTTCTAGCATGCTTCCTCAAGAAAAACACGCATCCCCATATGGATCCAGATGTTACCACTAAGTTTGCACAAGGATAATTGCAAAGACAAAAGATGACAAAGACTAGAAGACTTACAATTCAAAGGATTATATTAAGAACTCTTATTCTTCTTCTTCTTCTCTTTTTCCCATGGTCAAAATATGATGGTTGTAAAGTAACATGACACCTATATTGCATATGTAAAAGGTTTAGTCCAACTATGGCAGATACAGTAAAGGGTGATTTTGAGTGCTTTTTTACTTCGATAAATATAGATCTCGAAGATCTATATTGTTGAATTTTTCACTCAATCATGTCTCCAAAGCCATGAGTATCTTCCATAGGCTAGTATTCTTATCCCTCAATGTTTGTTTTATGCATTATTTGTGTCACCGTGTTTATTGTATTTTACGGTTAGTATAGGTCCCTTGGGGGTTAAATATGTTATAATATTGAGTACCATGGACAAAGATGGTGTCAAGCACCTTAATTTATATCACATGCCCCTTTATACCTACTTTTTAAGCCTAGTTCACCCTCTAGAGACAAAATCCCCTAAATTTGCATTCTCTAAACAAATTTGAATAATTTTAGGAGCTAGGTGAAACAAAATATTCCCTTTTCCCTAGCGTGACCTCATTGAGCTCCAGGTCGATGATAAAGTGTTGCATGTGATTGATTTGTCTCAATGAACTTCTTTTATCCCCTTCTTGTCTCTTGAGGTCATGCATGAAGGTTTAGAGAGCTCTAGTTAACTAGAGAGGTGTCCACTTGGTCTCTAGTTCTCTCTAAGAGGCAGTGCATCTGTTCTACTCGACTCCAAGAGAAGGTGCATTTCACCATACACCTCTCTACCTCGTGTAGTGTGACCCCTTGCCATGCCTGCCAATTAATCAAGTTCCTTCCCCGCTCTCCCTCTCCTTTGTTGGTTGTTTGGTATTTGGGTTGAGCTACTATTGTACTCTATTGAAGAACTTTTGATAATAAGCTACATTGTGAATCTACTTGGATTAGGGTGGTGATATCTTATATGCTCTACTTGCTAGGTAAAATCATTATTATTGTTATTTATAAATAATTAGGTAAATATAAGAAAAATAAAAAACTAATAAAATCATATAATAAATTGTAATTAGTCATCAAAGAGCATAATTTTTTTATAAGTTTACATATATATGCGAGAATTCTATTGTAAATGAATCATCATCAAAAGTTTAGAAATAAATATTATAATTTTCTCAGTTAAAAATTTGTCTCACACCAGTCGTCCGAGGTCAAGCCGTTGCCGCCATTCCACCCCTGCTCCTGCACTCGCGTCCTCCTGCGTTCTCTTCCCCTGCGTCCCGTCATCGTCCTCCTCCCACGTTCTCTTCCCCCTCCTCCCGCATATCATCCCCCACGTCGTGATCTTCCTTCCTTCGCTCGTCGTTGCTCATTTCTCTGCCTTTGCTCCAGCGTTAACCTCCCTCTCCATGACCGCCTCGGCTGCACCCACGCCAGCTTCCTCATTTTCATCCTCCACTCATACCCATGCACTCCACCGTTGGCTCTCTCAACCTCCCACTCTTCCTTTCGCTCCACTCCCCACACGCTCTCCCTTCAGCTCCCATTCCACTGGCCTGCGCTTCACCACTTCACCTCCCCTCATTTACTTCCGTCCCAACTCCATGCAAACAAACATACCAAATATATATATATATATATATATATATATATGTTACAATAATTATATTATTATTATAATTATATAGATTTAAAAAAAATGTGGTTGCCTTGTTTTAGACAACCAATAAAAATAAATCGAGGTTCAACCTAGAGAAAATTTCAATAGTCATCAAAATTAGAGATATCAACTTGAGATTGGACCAATTGGACGAAAAAATCAACAAAAAATATGCGGAGCTTAAGGCGAAAGTCAAGAAAAATAGCAGCGCATTAACGTTAACCATCAGAGGACTCAAGGCAAGAATAGAGCAAGGCATCAATACGTTGAAGGCAGATCAAAAGAAAATTCAAGAGTGTCTCGACGGTATCTTGGCCAGATTACCGCCGCACACTTTGTTTTTCCCACCTAGCCACAAACCACCTCTAGACCCCTTCAATACACCTCAGTCAAATATGCTTAAAACACTAGGACAACACGACATGACGCCACCCCATGATGCCCCTTTCTTTAACATTCCATCGATATCATTTCCCCCAACACATGGGTACCAGATAAGGGTAAAACTCGAATTACCCAAATTTGATGGTGACAAAAAACAATGCATCGTGTGGATCGATAAAGCATAAGAATACTTTGACATCCATAACATACCTTACGATAGTGAGAAGATTAAATATGTTTCCATGCAATTGGAGGGGAATGCACACAATTGGTACATGTGGTGGAAGACTACAACTCGGGTTTGTTCCTTTAGTTGGAATAACTTTAAGAACAATCTTCTTAAAAGGTTTCAAGAAGTAACCGAGAAATATTTATTTTCCAAGATTGCCATATTGCAGCAAAAATGCAGTGTAGATGAGTACACATGTGAATGGGAAGCATTGGCAACTCAAGTTATAGAACTAAATGATGACCACCGTCTACAAACATGCATACATGGACTAATACTGCACATTCGAGATGAGTTAGAACTCCATAACATTTCTACCATGGAGAAGGCAAGACGCAAGGTCAAGATCATCGACAACAAGTTAAAAGATCCGCTCAAATTAGCTTCAAAAAAAACTACCGCAAGAGGAATCCTCCCCAATCGGCGAATACAAAAACTTCAAGACATATGCTGCCACATCTAAGGGAAGGAGCAAAACCTAGTTTAGAATCCCAGAGGATGAAGGAAGAAAAGTGCAAATATTATGGAGAGAAATGGGATCCTAAGCATAGATGTTTGCAAAGGAACAACACCCAAAAGTTTTATGATTGCAAAACCAAAGAAGAAAAAGTCTCGAAAAGTGAAAAGTAAAGTGAGGAGGATACAGGAAACCAGCGTGACCACTGTTGGGCACCATTTTGACCTATTTTTGTCATCTAAATATCTTTCAGTTTCCTCCATAAACCTTCATACTGATTTATAAAGCCTTAATTTCATCCACAAAACTTGTTTAAAGGTATAAATGTCGTTGCTTCTTAACAAATTGAATTATGAGATTTTTAAGGCATTTAAACTAAGGTTTTTATTCAGAATTACAGGATGTGCTAACTTCCCGTAATGTCTCCTAGGTTGGATACTTATAGGCCAGCTAGGCGTGAACTGAAAGATGGGGAAAAGATCCTCAATGTCCAAGGATAGTTAAACTTCCAACGAATAGATGATGTGGTTTTGAAAGGTGTCGAGTCAATGCCGGTCAAAGATGACCACCTATGCTACCACTCAGCACAAAAGCAGGGTAGTTTCGATTTTGTCTATTTTTATGGATCTGATAGAGGATCTCGAGGATTGTATGTCATTATTAGCTTTCCAGATTAATAGCATTTCTAGTTTTTTTTAAAGTTTGTATAAGTATTTGATGAGACAGAGGAGAAACTCATCGCTATTAGACAGAAAACGCATATTGTTCTGGAGTCAAGAACTGCGTTGTTTGATTACTGTGTATGCTCAATTTACTATGGTGAATATAATTGAAGTTTAAGCTCTGTGATTCTCTCTCTGCGTGTGTAAACGAGGCATTGGAGGGCCCCCTTTGTCAAGTCTGCACACCTTTTTTTCATATGGTTGCCAGTGAACGATTTGAATTGTTGCCAGTGAACAATTTGGATTGTTGCCAGTGGTATGTTTTATTTCCTGTAGAATTCGATTTCTTTATTACAGAACGAGTTGGATTGTTTTGAATAAGTTATATAAACTCTGTTATTTCATCAGTTATTTGCTGTAGGAATGGTTCAGACTATTATCCCAATATCAGATTGTTGTACATTGCTTGCTTATTCAATGATGGAGTATTGAGAACAGTTATACATTGCGAATGCTTTCCTGTAAGGAAAATTGATGTTTGATTGTTTATTCAATGTTGAGATAATAGGCAGATTCTTGTGATCCATATTTTAGAGTTAGGTTTAATTTGTTTTTTTATTATCTCAGAAGATTTCACATATAACTTGCTGTGTAATTGAAAGATCAAATGAAGCTGCTTCTGTAAGGGAGTTTTTGTATTTTCAAATCATAGTATCATAATCTTTCAATAGGTTTATTTCATAGATAAACTAGATTTCCAGTTAGGTCTAGCTTTGAGTCCCTATATTTGCATATGCCTCTAAGTCTACAAACTCTGGATTGACATAAACTCAAGGTTTAATCTACATTAGTGGATTGGAGCCCAACAACTACCACTCAGAACTGGAAGATGACACACCAAGAATATCATTAGTCATCATTACAAGGATATCCCAACCACAAACATCGAAGCTAAAAGAACATGTAAAAAACAACAATGTCTCGATTCTCATAGATACGGGCAGCACCCATAACTTTATTATTAATCTTGCTAAGATATTCAACTTATTCAATTTCCCAATGCCTAACATGAAGGTTATGGTAGCAGATGGCAAGAAAATTGAAAACGTGGGATAATGTCACAAGGTTAAATTACAAATGTAAAAGTACAATCAAGAATCCGACTTCTTTGTCGTACCTCTTGGAGGAGTAGATGTTGTATTGAGAATCCAATGGTTGCAATCATTGGGTACTTACTCTGCTAACCATCATGGGCACTTCATCAAGTTCAAGTGGCTAGAAAAAAAGTACAAATTATACGATTTCCAACCACCCCAAACTCAATTGGTTACATCACATCATATGGAAAGGCTAATTCGAAATGGAGCACTTGCTTACATATTTCAATGTCAATAGATAGAGTTGATAACAAGTGAAGGAGATGCCTACAAACCAACAAATTTACAAGAGCTAATCCAAAAACACCACAAGGTGTTCCAAGAGCTTATGATGGAGCTCCCACCAAAGAGAGAGATTGAGCACATGATTGAGATAGAACTAGGGGCAAAACATGTCAAAATCAAACCGTACAGATATCCACATCACCATAAAATAGAGATCGAAAGGTTAACTCAAGATTTGTTAAAATGTGGAGTCATTTCAAATAGTATAAGCCCTTATTGAGCTCCAGTAGTGCTAGTTCTAAAGAAGGATGTATCTTTTAGATTGTGCATAGATTACAGAGGTCTCAACAAGGTTGATAATTAATAATAAGTTTGTACCCCATTCATCGACGAGATGATGGATTAACTTCATGGAGCTAAGTATTTCTTGAAATTAGACTTGAAATCAAGGTATTACCAAATCAGAGTTAGATTAGAAGACGTAACAAAAACGGCCTTCCGTATGAGGGCCATTATGAGTTCAAGGTAATGCCCTTCGATTTAACTAACGCTCCAACCACTTTCCAAGCTGCAATGAACGAATTGTTCTATCCATATTTGTGAAAGTTCCTATTAGTATTTTTTGATGATATCCTTATATACAACAAAACTTGGAGCGAGCATATCTGATACTTAAATCAAGTACTCACCATCTTGGAAGAACAGTGTTTTGCAAAAATGTCAAAATGCACTTTTGGAAAATAAGTGGACTATCTTGGTCATATAATATCGAAGGAAGGAATCAAGTTGATCCAAGTAAGATCAAGGCAATCACTGAGTGGCCCAAACCAAATAACATCTCGAAATTAAGAGGATTTCTAAGTTTGTCAAGATACTATCAAAGCTTTGTGAAGAATTATTCCCATAGGACTTCCCCTCTAACATATGTATTGAAGAAAAATTCATTTAGATGGAGAGATGAAGCCAAAAATTATTTTGAAGCATTGAAAAATACTATGTCATCAACGTAGTATTAGAAACACCAGATTTCACAAAAGCCTGTGTGGTTGAGTGCAATACTTCAAGATTCATGATAGGAGCAGTCTTGATGAAAGAAGGTCACCCAATAACATTCGAAAGCTAAAAGTACATAGAGAGAGAGTCTAAAGTCCACATATGATAAGGAAATTGTTTGCCATTATACATGCTCTAGCAAAATGGCGACAATACTTTCTAGGGAGAAAAATATTGATAAGAACAGACCACAATAGTCTTCAATATTTCCTACAACAAAAAACATTGTCAATTGAACAATAAAAATGAATAGAAAAAATTGTTACATTTTACATGGAGATACTACATAAGAGAGGAAAGGATAATTTAGTTGTTGATTTCCTTTCCCAAAAAGATGAAGAAGTCAAGGCTTGTGCAATCTTAGTTGCAGTTCCAAGACTTGTTGGATGAATTCCAATGTGAATATGCCAAAGATCCAAACACATGTTCCTTAATCAATGATCCTAATCAAGGTCCAAAACTTGAATGGAGGAATGACATCATTCAGTATAAAGAAATAATCAACTTAAGCCCAACATCCAAATTTAAGACCAAGGTGTTGAAAGAATCTCATGATTCCCCAGCTGCGGGACATATAGGTTCTTTCAAAACTTACTACAATGTCAATAAATCCTTCTACTGGAAAGGGATGAATAAATACATTTAGAAGTATGTAGACGAGTGTGACACCTGTCAAATAAACAAAAGAGAAAATGACGTCACTCCAGGGATACTCCACCCGCTTCACCTTCCAAACCAGATGTGGGAGGAAATCTCCATGGATTTTATTGAAGGGTTACCCATATTCGAAGGCAAGGACAAAATCTTTGTGGTAGTGGACCAATTAACAAAATATTCACATTTTATGGGTATTAAAAAAACAGATTATGTTAAACAAATCGCTGAAGTATTCTGTAAAAATATTTACAAAATACATGGATTTCTGAAAATCATCGTTAGTGACAAAGATGCCAAATTTACAAGCAATTTTTTGAAGGAATTATGCAAACAAATTGGGATCACTCTTAACATTATCTCAACCTATCATCCCCAAACAGATGCATAGGCGAAAATTGTTAACAAATGTTTGAAAGCACATCTTCGTAGTTTTGTCACTAACAAGCAAAACAAATGGTTACAATGGTTACATTTTGCAAAAAGGTGGTATAACTCCACCTATCATACGTCAACAAAAATGACACATTTTCAAGCATTGTATGGTTATGAGCTTCCTAGATGGAAGGAAATCGTCAAGGGGTTGCAAAAGTACCTACAATAAAAAGTCAACTTGAAGAAAATCATAGAGTAATGCAAGTCCTAAAGGATAATTTAACCATGGCACAAAATTGTATGAAGCAGCAAAAAGATCACCATAGAACAAAAGGGGAATTTGAAGTAGCAGATTGGGTATTTGTGAGACTTCATCCATACAAGCAATTGTCACTTAAGCAACAAGGGAAGAATAAACTGGCTCCCAAGTTTTATGAACCATATTAAATTATCCAAAAGATTACCCCATAGCATATGAATTGAAGTTCCCAGATAAGAGTTGAATTCACAACGTGTTTCATGTCTCGAATCTTAAAAAAATATTGGGTCAACGTCAAACTGCTCAAACGCCACTTCCTACCTTGAACAAAGAAGGAACACTTGCATTAGAACCAAAAGCCATTATCAACGTCAATGAAAGAAGACTACTTTCTCGCATCATCAAATAATACCTTATTTAAGTGGAAGAATTGTCCAGAATAAGACACTTACTCGGAAACAGAGAAGTTCATTCAGTAATACCCATCATTACCTTGCTTTGAGGACAAAGCATCTTAAAAGAAAAGGACAATGTTATAAATAAATAATTAGGTAAATATAAGAAAAATAAATAATAATAATAAATATATTACTTAAAACTGAATCGTATAGTAAATTGTGATTAGTCATAAAAAAGCTTAACTTTTTTTGAAAAGTCATACTCACACCTCGCTAAAACATATATATGCAGGATTTCTATTGTAAATGAATCATCATCTTAAGTTTAAAAATAAATATTATATTTTTCTGAGTCAAACATTTGTCTTCAACACAAAGTTTTACACTTCAATTGCTATTTTATTTTGCGTTGTGTTTAGTGCTTTGAATCTTGTTGCATAGTTTTCATTTGTCATATTTTAGAACTTGGTTTAGTTGTGTTAGAATAGTTCATTTTCATTCATCTAATCTACTAGATTAAATATTTGCTTAAAAATACTCGTTTATCATTCAATACGTGCTTAATTAAAATTAACTCCTATCTTTTTCCTTAGATTGTTTTATTAGAGTCTACCTTGGTTTTGTTTAGGAGTTGGCCTAAATAGAGAAGTTGAGTTTTGAGGTGACAATTGTACCAAACAACTTACCCACAAGGTTGCATCCAATGAGGCAGCAACACAACCCAGCATCTCAAGGATTAAAAAAGTGCTCGATAAGGTTCAATTTTAAATTGTTACATCATAATTTCGTAGTTTTATTTTTCAAGTTTGGCATAGCAAATCTTGTAATTGTTGTTTTTATATAACAATGCATTAGTGGATAAAATGTGGGCTCTAAAACGCCACAACTGCAAGAATTCGCAATCAAATTAAGTCAATGAAGCAACACTTCAAATCAAGTCATTCATCATTTTTTTAGCACATCCAAGGCAAGAGGCCCAACAAGTTGGAGGATGAGCAACAAAAACAGTCAGTTTTTATTTACTACAACCTTAATTGACTCACAAAACAATTTCATCCAAACTATATGGATCCAAATTCGATAGATAAGATTAATCTAGATTTTATATGGACTTTGTAAGGCGATTCTCTTGCAAATTATTTGAGTTAATTGATGCAAACTATAAACATCTAATACACCTACATTGCAATTGCAATTATAATATAACAATGTAGAGATTGGCTCTTTAATACACCTACATTGCAATTGCAATTAGAATATAACAATGTAGAGATTGGCTCTTTGAGGGGTTAATTTAGACATCTTCATAATCATGCAAAGACTTGACATTGGACTCAGACATTAACACTAGCTTTTTGAGGGCTTATTTTAAGCACCCTTGTAATTATGGGTAAAACTTGAGATTAAACTTGCAGAGGATATATATTTTTAATTTGTAGCTAATTGTTTCACCGCCATAGATCCATCTTAAACCCGGATCTATCAAGCATCGAGAGATTTTTTTAATCTTAAATTTTGTACACATCAAAAAAACAAAAAATTACACCCCAAAACATTTGATCCCTATGGCCATGATTAAGATGAATCTATGCTCATTTTTTTAATTTACTTTTATTTGGTTTTAAATTTTTATTTTATGAAAGTGGATTTTTTTTAATACTTTTTATTTGGTTTTAATTTTTTTTAATTTTAGAAGTAGACATGATTTTTTTTAAGTAATTTTTATTTTTAGTATCATAACATTACATTACATGACAACATTTCTACCATACTGAATTGTAAAAGATCTCTCAATTCTCATTGATAATTGCTGATATTGATATTATTTATAATTTAACAACAAATCAGAAATAAAAAAAACTTATTCGATTTATTAGTCTAGTTCACTATTTTGCACTGCTACTTTTTTATATATGTTTCAATGCAACTTTTTGATATATGTTTCAACTTTTAATTCGTTGTTTCGCAAACAAACGATTTCCAAATGTTTTTTCAAGAGGAAAAATCTGTCCTTGTTATTCAACTGAATCAAAAGACATTTGTAACATTACATCATACATATGTGACCTTTCAGCGTGTCTGCTCATCGAGATATACTCATCGGGAGGAAAAACACGAAATACCAACAATTCCCATCAGAAGACTGTTTCATCATGTGATGAGGACTGTCTATTCTTTCACATCGATCGAGAGCCCAATAACACTCTGCTCTGCACTCTAAAGAGAGGCACTTTACTACTAATACATCTGCTATAGATGTCATGGCTAAGTATCCACAAAGTGGAAGCGCCAAAAAAATAACAAGGTCAAAAGAGCTGTATGTACTCTTTAAAGACTAGAGTATGCTCATCAAATTCCATGAAGCATCCTCTTCCTTGTGGAAGAGAAAGTGCCAATTTAGATAGACGGTCAGCAGTCTTGTTGTGCTCTCGATAAATGTGGGAGAAAGACAGATCCCGGAAGCTTGAAACAAGCTTTTTAGTCTCCCTGCACCAATGAAGGAGATCAAGTGGGGAGAGCACAGTCAATCCCTTTGCCCAATTAATGATTATCTGCGAATCACCATAAATCTGAGCAATAGGGATTCCCATCATGTGGGAAATGTGCAGGAGTGCCCAAAGACTAAGCAACTCCGCCTTGGTATTCGTGCCATATCCGACTCCCAATGAGAATTCGAGATAATGGGAGACATTTAGATAAATACATATACCAGCACCAGCATTCCTGTTTTTTGAAGCGCCATCAAAAAAACCACATGGATAGTGGTATACAGGGGGAGGCCCAATATTCCTATTCCGAGACTTCTTGGTGACAGCCCCCCCTGCTGGAGATTGAATAGACAAAATAACCTGCTGAATAATGCTGTATATGTCCCTAGATTTTCCTTCAAATACAGCCTTATTGCATGCTTTCCAGACAATCCAGAGCATGTGAAAAAGCAGTAGGAAGGTGGGCGAGCTCCTTGAGGTGTTATCAATCCAGCCTTGTATCATTTCATCCAAAGTGATGCCAGAGATACATGTGTCAATTTTGAAATGATCAGTAATAAAATCAGAGACCGATTTCCATACCCAGCAGCGTGAGAATATATGGACAATCGATTCCTCATTCGACCAACATAGAGGACAAATACCAGGGCCAATAAATCATCTTCTCTGTAAGTTGTCCCAAGTAAGAATACAGTTATGTACAACAAGCCAGATAAAACAGGATATCTTTTGAGGAAGAGCCTTGTGCCAAACAGGGATGTGGACAGTCGTAATGGCCGAGTGAGTGGAGGAAAATAGAATGCAGTCGTATGCCTCCTTAGCAGTAATGTAATCCTTTTTATGATTGTAAGTCCACACAATTTTATCACTGCTATCCGTAAATCGAATACCAGCAGCTGACAGGTCAGAAATAAAATCATTCCACCACAAAGCATAGGAGCCCCCGAGATCCAAATCTGAAGCCGAATACCAATACTGCTGATCAACAGAGCAAGGATTATGCACCTGGGCCAGAGTACAAATATTAGGATCCTCCAAATATAACCGCAGATCTTCTGGAAAGGTAAATGGAGCTGATAATCCTGCTATCGGATCTATACCAAGGAGAATACTCTCACCGTTGCCCACCTGCCAAGACAGATATTTACCCATCCATGGTAATACCTGTAGAAAGCCCCTCCAAAATAGAGAAGCATTGCGAGTACCAAAAGATTTTGATCTAAGCCAGTCCACAAATGTCCCTCCTTTAAAATATTTGGCTTGTAGAACCTGAAACCAGAGGCCGTTGGAGTGGATAGCTTTCCAGAAAACATTCAGACGCAATGCTTGGTTGAAAAAGAAAAGATTTTTAATGCCCCATCCTCTAGCAGCTTTGGGTATGGAGAGATCTTGCCAGTTTGATAGATGGTACCTGAAGGTCGAAACAGTCGAACCCCACAGAAAATTAAAAATGACTCTTCTGAGCTTCTGAAGAATGGAACTGGGGAGGGGAGCTAATCCCATCCAATAAACAGGGATACTGGAGAGGACAGCATTGACAAGTACAAGTCTCCCCCCAAGAGATAAGTATTTGAAAGCCCAGTGTTTGATCCTTTTTTCAAATTTATTCAGCAACCAAAACCAGTCAGCTACTCTATAATTCAGGGGCTTCAAATTAAATCCCAGATATGTGATACCAGATTGTAGAGGGTGCATCATATATGGCAGGACAGACTTGAAATCTTTGAGACAGGTATCATCAAAGTTATGGTAGAGCATACATGATTTATCCGAATTTATTCTCATACTGATGCTTTACAAAATGTATCTAAAATAACCTCAAATGCTAGCCAATCCTGAAGAGTCCCAGATCCCATGAGAATGACATCATCCACAAAGAGCAGGTGGGAGAGGGTAAGAGAGGGAGAAATTCTGATACCCCTGATGAGGCCATTATTCCTGGCATCTTTAATAAGCAGACTGAGGCCCTCTATAACCAAAATAAACAGTAGCGGGGATAATGGACATCCTTGTCTAATACCACGGGAGGCAGGGAAGAACCTGGAAGGGGTCCCATTTATCAAGACAGCAAAGTTTACAGTGGAGATGCAGCTCATAATCCAGTTGACAGTAAGGAGTGGAACACCAATCTGAATGAGGATAAGTCTAATGTAAGTCCAGTCAACACGGTCAAATGCCTTGGTGAGGTCTAGCTTGAGGATAAAGGCACTGGCATTCTTGATTTTAACAAAGTGAAGCACTTCCTGAACAATGCCAATAGGCTCAGTGATTTGACGGTCCTTAAGAAACCCAAATTGTTCATGCGATATTCCAGTATCAAGGTAGGGTTTCAGTCTTGCAGCAATAACTTTTGCAATAAGTTTGTAAAGGAGGTTGCAAAGGGATATGGGCCGGAAATCAGCGAAACCCCGAGGCTTGTCATTTTTGGGAATGAGTGTAATAAATGTGGAGTTCAAGGAGGAGGGTATGTGCCCAGTAATTCGAGTAGAATCCACCATACGAGCCAGAGTAGGACCAAGAAGATCAAAAAAGAATAAATAGAATTCTACCGGCCATCCGTCTGGGCCCGGGCTCCGGTCTTTTTTGAAGGATTTGAGGGAATGCTCAATCTCATTTAATGTGACTTGTGAGGTGAGACATGAAGAGTACTCATCAAGTATCATCCTGGGGAAAAGAGAAATGACTTTAAGTTGTTGGTCCAAGCTGGTGAGACCCTCATCCTGGAAGATATGCTCAAAATGTGATTTACCCAGATCCTTTAAAGATCTCTCATCATCTATAACATTACCATCATCATCTTCCAAAGACCATATCATGTTCTGAGTCCTTCTACCAGAAGCAAAAGAATGGAAGAATTTGGTGTTGGAGTCACCCTATAAAGACCATTTTAGTCTGCTCTTGAGTTGCCAAGTCAGCTGGAAGTGTTCAAGAATACTAATTCTCTCAGCACTAAGACGGGAGATCTGAGCCTTTTGTTCCTTAGATAAAATGCCAATGGATAGGATAGACTCAATATCACGGTCCAGGTGTGCAGATGCTTTGACAAGGCTGGCAGTTTTATCTTTAATCCATGACTTTGCTGCAGATTTAAGGTTCC
>LPNX010585043.1:388262-425593 GCA_001517045.1 Pseudotsuga menziesii
CCTGCGGGCCCACTTGATGAGGGTCTGTCCTAGAGGGATTAGAGAGGAGGGAGCCCGGAGGGAAAGGATTAAGAGTAAGGGGTGGAAAGTCCGACAAGGAGTCAAGCGCTGGAGGGCACAAAGGGTGATTCAAAGCCCGTGAGTCAGAGGAAACCGGTAAAGCAGAAGGACCCAATGTGTGTGTAACCAATGATGCGTCCGAATCAGGCAGAGGAGCAACCAAGGGAGCAGGTTCCTGACTACCGAATAAGGTAGGTAAGAGACCTTCTTATGGGTCGAAATCAGATTATCGACAGCCTCAAATAATGCATCAGGAACAATTTCAACAGGAGGAGAAGAGTCCAAAACTGTACCTGAGTGTGAGCGACACAGAGCCGGCGAGCGATGTGTGGACGAGGGCGAACTGTGGAGGCTGGTGACCGAGGGGTCGGTACCAGGAATCCTTTGAGGACATGAGTGACGGAGGTGGCCAACTGAACGACAGATACTGCACCGAAACGGAACATAAAGATAATCAAGTCTTTGAATCAGCAGACGATCATCTAGCAATAGCTCAATCTCCACAGGAAAACCCCTAGTGATGTCCATCTCCACCAGGATACGTGCAACCCTTTTATCATAAACATGCATAAAATCATCATCTACAGAGACAAAACGTCCGATAGTGTTGCCAATACCCTCCAGGATGGGTTTACTCCACAGAGGAAAGGGCAGCTGCGGCAGGAGAACCCAAAGATGGCGCTTTCTGATTTTTTCTTTAAGTGGATCAAACTTCGAATGCCATCTGCCGAGAACCAAAGACCCATTGCCTACTCGCCACATGCAGTCCAAAACTCTGGTGCAGTGCTCAGGATCCAGAAATACAAAAACAATCCACCCTCTGAAGAGTAAACTGATAGTCGACACGTAATTGAATAAGGGCTTCCAGTTATCTGTTGCCCAAGAGACCCAAGCTTGCTTATCCATTTTGCAGTACTCCAGACGGCCGACCAAGGCACGGGAGCAGAGAGTGGAGACTCTGTCGAGGAAAATGTCGTGTCCCAAAACGAATCTATATCGTTCAGCCGAAGCCTTAATGCACTTTGACTAGCGCTTCCGGCGATGGTGCAAAGAAACCCCTGAGTCCACCATACTGACAGTTGCTAAGAGCCAGGTTGACAAAGGGATTCACGTGAGACCCCAGCTGTGGGATGAGAAACGAAAAGTCAAACCCTGAAAGAGAAAGGGACAGGCAGCAGTGCCCAAATAATGAAAATAAAAAAACAAAAGTCAGCAGAAAGACAGAGAGGACAAGAAATCCAGGCAGTATGAGGGAAAATCATTCCACGAAAACCCTCGTCAGCAAGTACCCAAACGCTGAAAGTCAAATTCCAGTGATACGAAGTGGAGGGTGACAGGAGAGGAGAACAAGGGAAATGTGTGACAGACGAGCTGTAGAAAGCAAATACGAAGTCAACCCATGTGCCTAAAAACCGGAGAAAGGGTGAAAAATACATGCAAAGGTGGTGGCTTGGACGTCAGAATAAACATCCATAACAGAGCCGTGACAGAGTCGATGCCCTTCCCACTTTTTGTACAAAGCTTGGTTGGTACTAGTCCCCCAATGAAGGGGAGGGACTCCAAGCTATGCCGCCGTGTTCCGTAACCACGACCTTTGCAATGAACCCATCGGAGGACACAGTGCAAAAAAGAAGCTGCAGGAAAAGATCCCATCAATGGAGACGAAAACTGAAACCCTCTACTACAACAGATACAAAGAAAGCCCAGAAGGAAAATGAGAGGAGCCCAAGAGAGCCAGTTAGTAAGGGTAGGGGGAGCCATGTAGCTGGGCGAGACAAAGAACTCCATGGCCAGACAGACAGGGACAGGGGGAACTAGAGACCTCCAAAACCCCAGTCGCCATCGCTGAAAATTTATATGAACAACCTCTACCTTGATTTGTTTGTAAACCACTTAATCATCCAGTGGTTATGCATTGCCTCGTGTGCTAACAGCTTTATATCTTCACTCTCGTTTCCATTCCAAGTGTATTATGTTCTTTTACTATCATGAAATATTCAATATATCTCTTTGTTTTCTTCCATCTGATTTGATATATATAAAAGTATTTTATTTCTAATTTCATGTATATAAAAGTATTTTATTTCTTGGGATATTATTGTTTGCAACATTGATCGGAAATGTGTTTTACTTTTAAAAGATGAATTAAGTATTGATTTTCCTCATTGTGTAGAAGAATCACCAATCACTTCACTTCCAAGTAAGTCCTCTATGCCCATGTATCATTCTAAATTTCTTTGGAATGTCGCTACACAACAATGTTAAACAAACAAAATAAATACATTGATAAAACAAGAAACTGAAAATTTCAAACATGCTCACCTTCAAGGCAGTGATTTTTTCAGTAATATTTTTTTTTACAAACAGAATTACACAATACACACCAAAGATATTTGTTGTTGTGCAGGAGTGGATCTAGTGGTTAAGAATAACATGTGTTTCTTATTTAGAGGTGATAGGTTCGAATAGAAAGGGATGTGGGCCTAAACAAACAAAATAAATACATTGATAAAACAAGAAACTGAAAATTTCAAACATGCTCACCTTCAAGGCAGTGATTTTTTCAGTAATATTTTTTTTGACAAACAGAATTACACAATACACACGAAAGATATTTGTTGTTGTGCAGGAGTGGATCTAGTGGTTAAGAACAACATTTGTTTCTTATTTAAAGGTGGTAGGTTCAAATAGAAAGGAATGTGGGCCTAATGGTTAAAAAAATCTGCTTTTACCTTGGACATTACAGGTTCAGATCCAAATGAGGGTAAGCCTAACAGTTAAGAACAGTGTTTCTTAACTTTGGGTATCACAAGTTCAAATCCAGTAAGAGGTTAAGTATATATATCTCCATAGATATAGAACAGTCACTGCAAGGAGGCTCCACTGTCCCATAAACAAGAAGATCTCAAATGTCTGGCTCAACCATAACCTTACAAATAAATTATTATTATTATTGTCATCCTAGACTCCAAGAATGAGGAACTTAAAAATAAAAATTTAGTATGTTCCACTTGAACATACTATATAGCTCTAACAACAGACTACGTGTTGTTCCCTTAAAAGTAAAGGAATCCACTTGAACCAACTATGTAGCTACAGAAAGTGGGGACTAAATTTCTAAACATTTAGTTCGTTGCACTTGAATCAACTATGTAGCTACAAGTGGGGACTAAATTAAATAGTACCCCAATAAATTGCTCTAACAACAGACTACGTGTTGTTCCCTTAAAAGTAAAGGAATCATGGTCAAGTAATCCTCTGGTGGCAGCCGATCTAAAGCTCAAGCCAGAAACATAGCTTATAAAACAATACGTTCCCAAATAAAACTTTACCTGCAGAGGTTGTGCTAATGGCACCACTTTATCAGTAGTTGTACTAATGGCACCACTTTGGTAAGAATCATTAACTAACATTTTAAATAAGTGACTGGCATTAAAAATGTGGAACTGGTAGAGATTACAAGCTGAAAATCGCTATTACTCACAATCTATACAAACATTACAATCGTAGTTCGCAATCAATCAAGGCGTCATTGACATTTCATCCGCAGAGTGATCATCCACGCTTTACAATCACTAAGGAAGCCCTTGCACCAATATTCGAACCAGGAGTCTTCTAGAAAATGCAATCATATTGCCCAATCAAGATATCATTGTCACTAATTCGCAAAGCGATCATCCACGCTTTACAACCACTAATGCCCTTGCACCAATATTAGAACCAGAAGTCTTCTGAGAAATTGAAGATGGCTTGAACTTCCCACACAGTGAACTATGTGCTGCTGTTGCATCCATCTTTCTCCTCTTTGCTAGTAGTTCAAGCCTCTTGTCTGTGGATTTTGAACAAGAGGAATCAGAGAAGATTGAAGATGCATTTATTGCAGCCCGCTTCTCCCTCCTATTCATCTCAAATCTTGAGGAAAATTTTATTTTTGCAGCCATTTCTGTATCTTCCTTGGAGGCCGGAAGCAATCTTATGCCTATACCCCTCTTTCTTGAATGAGCAGTTTCTCCAGCAACACGTTTCTTTTGAGTCTGTCGAATATGGAGAATTATGAAATATATTAAAAATGTAACCAGCCATTATATTAAATTTTAAAAAACTAGGACTGACTTTTAAATCGTTAAAATGGCCAACCCAATGAAATAAACCATTAGTAAAAGCAAAAACAATAAACATTTTAATGACCCACTCTAATTTCAGCTCTCAGGGCTCTATTCCGAGCATAGTCATCCGCATGCTTAAGATCAGACGAACGCTGAAGGCGTACTAATAAAGGTTCAGCCTCTTTTCCTTTCCGTAGATCTTCTCCTTCGTGTTCTAAACGATAAAAGGGGTCTACCAGCTTCCCCCTCTCTGCAAAGAATATCTTTCTACAAGCTGGTAAATATTATGCTTAACTAACACAGGCAAAAGACAAGATCATGATAATCAAAGGTAATACAGCTTTGCACAAAAATAAAAGAGGAATCTTGACGAAAAACTAGACCTTCATCTGCAGGAAGAGCAAGCGTCTCTGCATCCTCTGCATCAAATTCCTCATTTTTACGTTCTGCTCCGCTTATTATAACATATTCACAATTCTTTGGATCAGTGTGGATTACTATCTCCTGTCTGCAACATGCTGCCTTCATACTAAAACTCCATATCTGTAAAGCAACAAGAACATTTAAGAATCTGTTAATAGATAATCTCTTGCTACCCCTTCTTCAAATTCTTCTAAATTTTTTTCTTCCTCTCACACTTGCATCCTTATGCCATTTCCCACTCTTGTTACTCATTTTGTACCAAGTAAAATATTTATAGTTTGATAACATAATACCTTTGTGGAATAATAGTTCCCAACTTGTTTTTTCTCAGCATTGAATCGAACACCTTTTGCAATCATAGATTGGCAACCACCACACCAGATATTGAAAGGCATTTCGAATCTGCGTGATTAACATGGAAAAAAATCAGAAAGCATTAACAAGTAGAATGAGCTCAATTGACAATACTTTTCATCTATTAAAGCATTGGCGTAAAAATTCAACCAGAGATTTGTATAATTCAACTAAAGGTTATTCTTGTCTATACAAAGATGCAACATATAACTTTATATATAACTGATCATTATACTTGAACAATTCATGACATCTGTCCTCGGAATCAAATGAAACTATGGCTACTCAATTACACTAAGCGAAAGTTTCTTGTTGAGTATAGAAGGATGCTACAATAAGCAATGGACACGAATAGAAAGCTTGTTGAGTATTGGCATTCTGTGAATATAACAGATTCAAAAGATGTTTACATGGGAAATTCAAAGAGGCAATGAACACATCTTGCATAACATGCAATGAAATCAGAAATATATTTAATGTCTACAAAAGCCAAATTACAGCAAACAGAAAGCAATAGATCTCTTAGCATAGCTTATTAAAATCCAAAGAAACAATCTACCTTATGATTAAAATGCCCTGATCTATCTTTTTTGCTCTCTCTCGCAATGCATGTTGTCCATGAAACTTGTTCAACGAGCCCTGGCGATAAATATATTCAGGAGAAGTTAATACATTAAACTGAATGCTATAGAACCTCATAAGAATTTAAAAAAAAACACTCTACAAAAAATGGGTATAAATGCAGCTCTGCTTTGAAATTACAAAAAGCTTCAAGTAAAAACTGAATAACGATAAATACTCCAGTACCTGCTGTGGAGTCCATTCTGGGGGATAGTAAAAATTGTCCGCTCTGGCAGCAGCAAGTGACGACTGCAGAAAAAGCCAAACAAAATAATTATCTCTGCAAATTACAACCAAAAGAACTAAATATTTTCCAGCAAACAGCATGATATTTGTGTTTCTAGAGCTAGCCAAAACTGCTCCAAACCAGCCAAGGATTGATATAACTTATAAATTGTTTATTGATTATTGACTTAATCCCTTGACTATATTAATCCACATAATACTGAAAGGACGTGATTCTATTAATCATCTTCATTATAATTCATATCAAAATAAGTTCCTGTCTCAAACAGATAAGAGGCTATACCTATGGCAAAAACTACCTGAATTTTGCATCCCAGTAGAGAGGGGTTTCAAAGGAAGTGTGCTTGCTGGGGGCCCAACCAAAGACCATCCATCCACCCTTCTGCTTGTAATCAGGATAGCTATACCAGCAGTGACATCTCATATTGTTATCCTGTTGTTCTCAACTTAGAGGTTTAAGTGGATCTTCATGGAGAGCAAATGTCTGCATAGGTTATTGAGATTATGATAGATTGTGCTAGCAGTCTCTATCTTACAGAAGTTACTAAAAAACACAAATCGTTTTATTGAGATTATTAAGAGTAATTATCTATTATCCAAGATCTTTCTTGTGTTATATTTCCTGTGTTCCTTATGGTCTTTCTCGACTCTTAACTCTCTGCAAGACAAATCAGTCACTGTTTGGGTTTTTAACTTTTTTCTGATGTGTAGAGAAGATAGTTAATCCACCATCATTTCATTTCGGATTCTACGGATAATATTTTGAAGTGTTTCTATGGAAACACTGAAAGGACTTCGTCAGAAGTGATAAATTGTGAAGGTTTTGCAAGGGGAAATCAGAAAAGAACAAAAAATAAAAAGACATAACGTAAAGACTATGGGAAACCCCTGAGGCTGTACATTTTATAACGTTTTGAAAATTGATAAAAATATTAAAAATAGCCAAGCTAAGAGACAGTTGGGGCAGCTTTTGTCCTGGATATCATATAGTTTCTAAATTAGAGTAGCAGTGAAGTTCGTTACGTTTTGCATTCTACTCATTCGAGAAATTTAAATTTTTAGAAGGAAAAAATCTAGCCATTTGGCTGAGTAGTCCCTAAAGCTCGCTCTTCACTTTGATATAGTTCAATGACCCATCTCCAACAAAGGCAATAGAGTGCAATCTCCCAAAAGATATGCAGATTGGAACCTTTGAATTTTTAGAAGGCCACAAATGTTTTTATGGTTTGAAACTATCTTAAGCCATTTAGAAAGCGAAAATTACTCAAATTCAATTCCCAAATCTACAAGCATGACGTCTCTAACATACATGACTTGAATGAATTAATCTGACATGCCCTTAGATTGAAACGGATTATTAAACCCGAATATACATTTTAATATGGTATCTTACTTTCCCCTTGAACAGTAAAATTCCCCAATGTCCCATCCCAGCGAAAACTGGAGAAAATTAAACTTTGATGGTGAAGCTAGAGGTCATTCTGGACACACAGGCAGTGGAGGAATGATTGGAGACGAGGACAGAAAGATTCTAAGAATATACTATTGACAGATAGTATTAAACTGTCTGGATTATGAAACTGCATGTGCTTGGCTTAGCTTAAGAGATACAGTTTAAATACTTCTCATGCAATATAACTTTTAATCACTGCCAAGTTAAATAGACACTAACTTCTCCAATAATGTAAATAGCGCCCACGAAATGTTTAATGTACTTGTTTCTTAAATCTTTCATCCATAGGTTTCTATTTTTAAGGTTTGTCTCAAATTCCCTGATACGCCTGACAAATCTTACCTATACTCTTTCATGAAGATCTCCTAGAGCCGGAAATGTAAAAGATTTCAATGTACAATATATAAGGCATCATTTAAACAAAATCCCTTTCCAAGCAGCTGTGTTGGATCCATTTGGAGATGGTGATTTGAAGAGTTCCCCAGATCACCAGGTCCACTATAAGCATAAGTGTAAACTACTAAACTGCGATGATAAATATGCCATAAGCATTTGAGGCAGACCAGACCTCCTAATAGGCATGGAATTCGTTTAGTGCCCTAGGCTATCACAGCTCAAAATCAAAATTAAGTGAATAAGATTTATAGACTATTATTTGGCAATTAGAAAAAAGTATTACAAATATTACAAAAAATGCTTCTGTGTTTTACAAATATTACCCAAAAACAAAAAAACTGAAAACTCCACAATCCAATAAGGGCAACACATAACAGAAATTGCCGGCTTTAAGTTTTAACCAGATTTTGTTTACAACATTATAGGCCAATTTCTGACGATCTGGATGGAGTGTTAACCGTATTTGA
This sequence comes from Pseudotsuga menziesii, assembly GCA_001517045.1. NCBI lineage: Eukaryota > Viridiplantae > Streptophyta > Pinopsida > Pinales > Pinaceae > Pseudotsuga > Pseudotsuga menziesii. The sequence continues at coordinate 396,389 of LPNX010585043.1, forward strand.
CGGTTAAACTGGCCCTTGACGAGCAATTCAGCAGTCAAATTCCATCACTGTAAGGGCATCATCACATACACCTGTACCCACAAATTAAATAAAGGAACTAAAATAACAATAATAAATCCTAATATTCGTGTATGGATGCGTATAGTCTAAAAACTTAAAATAATTGGCCTGCGAGTTATCTGTACAACATAAGTATACCCTTAAATTTTTCCCTGGTTATCGATTCAATTCTTGCAGAAGTAAACTCCTTTTGATTGAAGTTTAAAGTTCCTAAATACAGGGAACAAACCCTAACATGGGCGAATGTGCCTTAATTAACAAGGAATCCAGATCACAAATTTCCGGCGTTTTCAATCAAAAATAATGGCAGGGATTCAGATTTATTTTCTCCGGCCACAAAACACAAAAGAACTAACATGATGAAATAAACTTCAACAAAGATCTGCATACCCCTCTAGTCAGAAAGTATGCAGAACAAGGAATCGAAATAGAAATAACGGTAAAAACTGTAAATTGAGCAGAGTGAAGATTCTTACCATTTTGAGTACTGTTGATTCAGGAGATACCCTTGGATTCTAGAAGCAAGCCTTCGGTTTCAGAAACAACCCTTCAATTGCGGCAGTTCGAGGAAACCGCCCTTTAATCGCAAACCCTCGGTCTGATAAAAACGCGAATTTGCAGTCGACAAGAAATTTTAAAACTCAAATTCCGTGTTTATAACAAATTATACTTTCTTAAAACCTAAAATCCGTTTGTATCACAATTTATAGCTACTCCAAATACACGTCGGCTTACAAGTTCTTTGGATAGATTGTTCTACCGGTAACCTCTACTTTACTTAATCACGATTAGTTTCAGTTTAATGATATTGTTGGGAACTTTGTCATGGAACTTTGTTTTAGGGTTTTAAACCATTTTAAGGGTACTTAAATGGTCGGATTTTTGAAAAACTTGTATGCAAAAGGTGAGACTATGCTTCACAAGAAATAGGGTAGGTTTTTTTCACATGTATAGTAACCGTGAATGCGATCTCTTCGAACATGTAGTGGATTGTTCTTGAAGCATCTAGAGGCCCACGTTGGAGAGGGGGAGCAATTTCTTGGAGTAATGTAATGTTGAAGCAATTTCTTGTTTTGGCGGAGCTTACATGGAGCAATTTCTTGATTTATCATATTTGGCGGTGACTCTGGAGCATTTTCTTGTTTTGGCGGAACTTTCAGGGAGCAATTTTTTGATTTATCATATTTGGCGGTGACTCTGGAGCATTTTCTTGTTTTGGCGGAGCTTTCAGGGAGCAATTTTTTGATTGATTTATTTGGCAGAGACTTTGGAGCAATTTCTTGATTGTTTTATTTGGCGGTGACTTTGGAGCAATTTATTTGACGGTGACTCTGGAGCAATTTCTTGTTTTGGCGGAGTTTTTAGGGAGCATTTTATTGATTTATAATATTTGGCAGTGACTCTGGGTAATTTTCAGATTGTACTTATTGGAGGGATTTATTGGGCTCGTGGCGAATTTAACTGCCCTTCTAGAGGATAGAGATGGGCATTGAATGTCTTCCGCTCTATTAAGTGTTGAATGATTTTTTTTTAATTGTTTAGGATTTACATGGTTGAGAGTTGGTCGTATCAATGACGGGTGGATTCGAATTAATGATGAAGGCAAGAACTTCTGGAAGCTTTTGAACAGGTGTTAACTATTTAGCAGTCTGTTCGTTTTGGCTTTAGTGCGTGAGTGATTCTTCGTTTTCGGTGTTTTTAGCAGTGGTTTTTCCAATTTGAGTTTTGGGTTATCGGTTTATCCTTTTTGGTTGATTGGTCTAGTACTTTGGTGGTCGAGTGGTTGGTTTATCGACCATTTTAGTAGGAGTTTCTCTTCCGTCATTTATTTTGGAGAGGCCACGTATTTGCCATGTCTCTTCGAGACTTTAAGGCACTGGCACGTTCCCCGCCAAAGCTATTTGAGCCTCTTAGTGTGACGGGAGGCTGTTTGGCTTTTCCTCCGGAGTGTCCGCCTGTGCGTTGTGAGGACTATTCATCTGGCGATGAATTTGTTGAACATTATACAACGACTCTACCTATGGTCGCTGGAGGTTCTGGTTTTGCTCAGACTGATACTATTCTGGATTTGAAAGTGAAGCATTCTGGGAATTTTCTTTCTGCGCAAGCTGGGGATATTGGGAAGACGCATTCTGAGCAGCGTGCTGATTTTGAAGCTAGGGAGGTGAACTCTGTGCAGTGTGAAGTTTTTGGTTCTGGGGAGGTACAATCTGCGCAGTGTGAGGATTTTGTTTCCGAGGTTAATGTTGGTGGGCGATTATGTTCGGAGACAGACTGTCTAGCTGGTTTAGCCTCGATTCCGAAGGTGGATTGTCTTTTTGCACCTGCTCCGGAAATTTCACTTGTTACCAAGGGTTGTAACATTTACACTCAGGAATCTGAGAATCCTGTCCTGGGTTTTGGGGATCCGGAAATTGTGCCTTGTTCGGAGAGACGGAGAGCTGCGAAGGTGATAAAAAAAGTTATGGATCCAGTTCTCCTGGTGGTAGGTGCTGACATTAAACTAAATAATGTTATTTTTACGAATGAGCATACTCTGGTCGAGCGTTTCAACTGTAGAAAATGCAGTGCGACGGATTTAAGAAAGTGGGTTTCTGAAACTTGGGTGGATTTGAAGCACTATACCGAGGTGTTTATTCTCCCACGTGGCTGAATTGCGTTCAAGTTTTATAAAGTAGCGGATTCTGTTTCAATTCTTTCTAGAACTTGGCGATGGGAAGGTTCTGGTCTTCTTTTGAAGCGTTGGACTCCCTTATTCGACCCACGCACCGAAAGGTATGATACTCTATCGATGTGGGTTAAAATGCCAAACCTCCCATTTGAGTACTGGTCCCTTGACTTCTTTAAATTAGTTGGAAATTCCCTGGGAACGTTTCTTGAAGTCGACTTATCCTACTTACAATCTGGCGTCTGTTGCCTGGGGAAAGTCTTGGTAATGATTGATATCAGTAAAGGGTTGGTTGTTGATCTATTAATTTCTAAGGGTAATTCTAGTTTCAAGCAACCACTGGATTATGTCGGGATTCCGTTTAAATGTCTTCGGTGTCATCGTCATGGGCATTTAGCCACTGAATGCAGTTTGTCTTTTCATAATAAGGGAGGAGTGGCAAAATCTGTTTGGCGGATGAAGAAACCTGTGGGTTCGGTTGGAGTCTTTTCTGAGGTGGGTTTGGATGTTTTAGGGTCTGAACCGTTGGAGGTTAGTGGAGAACCTTGTCTTCCTGGTTCTGTGTCTAATGATCAGACTTCTGAGAACTCTGATTCATTTAAGCATCCGTTAAGTCATGCGGACGTCCTGTTACCTAAATGTTCTTTGAGTCTGGAAATTGATGATCAGTTTTCTTTGGATACTCTTAAACCTTTGAATCTGAACGGGCCTTTTTTTAAGGAGCATTTTACTTTTTCTGGTTTTAATGAAATAAAATCATTTGAGAATCCTTGTGGGGAAAATCCTAATGATTCCAGATTTACTCCCTCGTTAGCAGGATTAGGGTTTGTTTCTCCGGTTAAGGATTTTAAAGACAAGGGTCACTTTCTTAGATCTTGTGTTAAAGCTGGAGAGTCGGGGGTTTTGAAGAAGATTCAACCTGGTTTTATGATGGGTGATTTCTATAGGGCTTCTCTTTGTCCTCTTAAAAAGGATATTACTGTACATTTGGAAAACCATATTGGGGCACTTAGAGCAGTGAAATCCCCTATTAGGGTTTCACAATGATTGTGACAACCCTTAATTGTTGGGGTTTAGCTAGTTTACCTAAAAAACTAGTTGTTCGTAGGTTGGTAGAAGAGCAGAATATAGATGTTTTATTTTTACAAGAGATCGTGGGTAATGGGCTCTATTTGGATGCTGAGATGGAATCCTTGCTTGGTGTTTGGATTTTCATTTCATTGGATGCTAAAGGGAAGTCTGGTGGTTTGTTAATTGGATGGAGGAAAAGACTTTTCAATCTGGTAAATGCATGGGCGATGGACTCTGGTTTGTCTGCTTCTTTCTATTCTATAGAAATGAAGGAGGTTTTCTGCTTTATGAATATTTATGGGCCCTATGTTGATATGGTTAGGTTTTGGAACAATCTTCTTTCTTTGGACTGTCTTCTACCTATTCAATTGATTTTGGGGGGAGACTTTAATTTCTCTTTGGGTTGTTCGGAAGTTTGGGGAGTTAAAGCACGGGTGGATTATTTATCTGATTATTTCTCTAAAAAATTAGAATCTTATGGTCTTGTGGATATTGTTCCACATGTTTTAACTCCGACCTGGTCCAATAGAAGAGTTGGGAATGAGAGCATATCCAAGCGGCTGGATAGACTTCCGGTCTCTGCTGACTTTCTAGATTTGGATCTGCATTTTCGACAGTGGATAGGATGTGGGGGGGATTCCGATCACCAACCTGTATTCTTGCAGATTTTATCCAATAACCCTAAACCTAGGTCCTCCTTTAAGTTTAATGCAGACTGGTTATTGAATGAGGACTTTGTTGAACCTCTTAAGGTTTCCTGGAAAGTTTATAGGGACAATCCTTTGGTTTCTGCTGCATCACATTTTGTGGATAACCTTAAAACTATCAAGGAAGTCTCTATAGATTGTTCTGTCAAGCAAAAGGCTCGAGACACTAAGGATTTAGTGGATATTGAAGGATGGATATTAGACTCTTATAGCAAGCCTGGTTTTGGTTTTTCCACTGAGGCTGATAGGCTCTCTCTTATTGATTTGGAATCTCGAAGGAGTATTCTGCTAGCACGTGAGCAGGAAGCTAGACAAAAAAGTAGAGCTATCTGGCTTGTTTGTGGGGACGACAATACTTATTTTTTTCACAAATTTACAAATCATCGCAAGAATATCAACTCTATCTGGAAAATTGAGGGCGATGATGGAATCACTGTTGAAGGTTTTGAATCAATTGCAAAAGCCGGGGTCCAGCATTTTAAAAATTTGTTTCAGGAAGATAAGATTCTTCACCTTCCGAAGATTTTAAAAATTGTTGAATATTTTCCCACTTCTATTACAGATATGGAGAATGTTGATCTCATGAGGCCTGTTACGTTGGAGGAGATTCAGTCTATTCTATCAGTTAGTAAGAATGATAAAAGTCCGGGGCCGGATGGGATCCCGGTGGAGGTTTATCGTGTGCTTTTTGATGTACTGGGTCCGGATCTTTTAAGAGTTGTAGAGGATTCTCAGATTTTTGGAAAAAATCCTGCTACTTTCAATACTACTTTTATTGCTCTAATCCCTAAAACTGATTTTCCTACATCTTTCAAAGATTTCAGACCGATATCTTTATGCAATTTCTATTATAAAATTATTGGAAAGATCATTTCGACTCGTATTCGAAAGGTACTTGGCAGGTACATTCTTGGTGAACAATTTGGGTTTTTACCTAGCAGACAGATTCATGATGCAGTTGGGGTAATTCAGGAAGGATTACATACCATTCATGTTAAAAATTTGAGGTCTGTTGTTCTTAAAATCGATTTGTCTAAAGCATATGACAGGGTCAGCTGGACTTATTTAAGGATTATTCTTACAAAAATGAGTTTCTCTGTACCTATTATCTCATGGGTTATGAGCACTCTTTCATCTGTCTCATTTGCTATTTTGATTAATGGAGCGGCTTCTTCATTTTTTAAATCTGGTAGGGGTTTGAGACAAGGTTTCCCGTTGGCTCCACTACTTTTCCTTATTGTTGTTGAAGGACTCGGAAGAGCTTTATTGGCAGCAAAGGCAGCTGGAGTTTATCATGGAATTTCATTTGGAAATGATGTTACTTTAACTCATGTTTTATTTGTTGATGATATTGTCATGATCACTGATGGTTCCGAGCAATCTCTTTCTACTCTTTATGAGCTTCTGCAAACATTTTGTAATGCTTCTGGGATGTTGATCAATGTAGATAAATCAACATTATTACATTCTAGGTTGGATGATGCTGAGTTGATTATTGTACAAAATATTTTTTGTTCTAATGCTGTAAAGATTGAAATTGGTTTGAAATACCTTGGGTTTTTTCTCAAACCTTGCAGATATTTCAGTAAAGATTGGGATTGGCTAGTGGTTAAAGTGGAAAAAAGAATCAACAATTGGAGTTTTCGATGGTTGTCTAAAGGAGGTAAGCTCATTTTGATTAAATATGTACTAGAAGCCATCCCTGTGTTTTGGATGCATTTATGGATACCCTTAGGCATCATCGAAAAAATCAGAAGGTTATGCTTTAAATTTTTATGGATAGGGAATTCGGATTCTTCTGGATTGCCTTGGACTCTTGGAGGTCTTTAGCAAGTCCTAAGTTCATGGGAGGATGGGGGTTGAAGATTCCAGCTCTATTTGCTAAAGCACTTGCTGCAAAAAATGTTTGGAACCTGCTTCATGGAAAGGGCTTGTGGGTACAGATTGCCATTCAAAAGTATATTGCCCCTTTATCCTTATTGGATTGGATCCGTGTGATGGTCAAAAAGAAAATATGTATGTACATTTGCTGGAAAGCAGTACTTTGGTCTTTTGACCTTATTGGTAATTTTATTTCTTGGAAGGTTGGTAGTGGGATCAATGTTAGAATTGGTTTGGATCCTTGGGTTGGATGTAAGTGGAGACACTCTTTACCTATGTGTCTGGTTGATAAACTTCATGCTGTTGGGTTATTTGCTTTAAGTGATATAGGCTGTCTTGATTTATCTTTGTTGAATAATCAAGGGTGGCTTTCTGCTGAAATGATTGGTCTTACTGAACAACATGATATTACTTGCTGGAATGATTATGTGGGTTTATTAAAAACCAGTCATGTCAGATTGATAGGTGAGGAGGATTTTTTGATTTGGAATCAGTCTAAATCTGGGAAATATACTCCCAGACTTGGTTATCTACAATTACTGATGGATAGATAGGAGGAGGAACTGTCCTGGTGGTGGAAGATTCTGTGGAAGTTTAAATGTCCACTTAAAGCTAAAATTTAATGCTGGTTCTTGTTAAAGGATAAAGCATTGACATGGGATGTTCTTTGCAGAAAAGGGTTTGAAGGGCCTGGCAGGTGCTTTTTATGTAAATTTGATTCTGAGTCTAATACTCATATCGGAGTGGAATGCCCTTTCACCAGACAAGTGTGGAATGAATTAGAGGCAAAGTTGGGGTTTTTTTATTTATGGAACGACACCTCTGTGACACTTTGTTTGAAGAATTGGTGTATGAGGGGAGAATTGAAACATGTCAGGTCATTACCTATTATTGTGTTATGGTATATTTGGAAAGCAAGAAATTTTTGTTGCTTTGATGACAAAGTTTTATCTCATTATCAGGTTTCATCTTTCTGTTTGGGGTGTATTAAATCCTTTCCACAAGATAAGACTATCAGAATCTGACAGGTTGTGGTTGAAGTTGTTGATAAAACTTTTCCATGGGGATATTTTGATGGATCGGCATCAGGGGATCCCAAAATCTACGGTGCTGGTGGTGTCCTTTTTATATATGAAGATCATTTTTTTACCTTCAAAGCTGCTTTGGGATTTGGAACTAATAATTTTGCAGAATTATTGGTTTAAAGCTTCTTCTTACTTTATCATTACATCATAACTTCAAGCATTTGCAGGGTTTTGGAGACTCACAGCTCGTTATCAATTGGGCTTCTGGTAAGTATATAATTCAAAATATTCTGCTTGAGTAGATTTTATTTGACGTTCACAGATTGGCAGACCTGTTCGACAATGTGCATTTCAAGCATATTTTTCGTGAAAGAAACACATTTGCTGATAGATTGGCTAAAGATGGATCTAATATTCTTGTTGGATCTTGGCAAATTTCATAGCACCGAGAAACTGATGTTTTCAACACTGTCATGATGTTTTAGATGTTAAATTTGGATATATGTTGAAGTTCTGAAGGTTTCTTGCCTTTGATTTTGATCTTTTTAAAGAACTATATGTGTTCTGCTTACAATGTATATTTTACTTTCTTTATGGCTGGTGAAGAGGGTTGTATGCCTCTATTTTTCTGAACCTTTAAGTACTGATAAGGTTTAAGCTTTGTTATGAGAATATCAGTTTTGAGCTGATGGTTGGTATTGGACAATGGACAATATTTTGATATTGATCTATTTGTGGATTGTATATATATGTGTGTGTGTGTGTGTGGTTCTTTTCTATGGAAAAAAAAAAGAAATAGGGTAATTTGAGTGTTCACCACATGGGTTTTGCTAGGGGTGGTCCCAAAATTAGAGCTCTCAAAAGATTTATAGAATGCAATAGAGTTAACATTTATTTTTTCAAGAAATAATGAGCTTAAGCATTAAGGCTTCCGATAATTTTTTAAGAATTTTAAAGGATTGGGAAGTCTATGCAGTAGATGTACATGGACTTTTGGGTGGCTTGGTTGCGGTGTGGAATCCGAAAATGTGTAATTTCAAGGCTTTTAAGACTTGTGCAGGAATTTAATTGAAAGGAAAAGTGTAAGGATTTGAGAAGAGTTTAAACTTTCTAAACATTTATGATCCTTATAAAAATCGAGGTTATTTCAGGATAAGATTGATGATAGTGGTTTATTAAGTCTAGAAAATCTAGTTATTGCTGGAGATTTAAATTTTATTGTTAGTGTTAATGGGAATTGGGGGACAACAATTCTGGTGGATCCTTTGGCTACTTATTTCTTGTACTTATTCAGGAAATATCATTTAATGGATATTTTTCCTACTAGATTATCTCCTACACGGAAATTCAGAAAGAAAGATAGTGAAGGTGTGGGGAAAATGTTGGATTGTTTCTTCATGAAGGAATCTTTTCTGGATCATTGTTTGAAGTATAGATCATGGGTTATCCATTCTAATTTATCAGATCACTTCCCTATATCACTCCAATTTAAGAGGAACCTTTAGATTTAAATATTCCTTTCAAGTTTGCCCACTCATGGTTAAAAAATGAGGGTTTCTGTCAGATGATCAAAGACTTTTGGTTAAAAATCTCCTGTCCAAATAATATGAATGTTATGGACCTTTTGGTTTTTAAACCGAAGCTTCTAAAAAATGAAATTGTTGTGTGGCTGAAAAGAAAGTTTTTAGAGGAAAAATCCTTACTACAACATATTGAAAGTGAAATCACTTAAATCTTTTTGGAAAATCTGACTGGTTCTTACTCTGCTAAAGATAAGATCAAACTTCTGTCTCTTGAAAGTCAAAAGGATGTTGTATTCAAAAATAATGAAGAAACTATGAGACTTAAGAGTAGAGCTATATGGATTGAAGCGGGTGATAACAATAACTAATTCTTTCACAGAAATGCCTCTTACAAAAGAAATCATAATACAATTTGGGAAATTAAAAATGAAGATGCTAATAGGGTAAATTCTCAAGGATATATTAAAAAGGCAACAGAAGTTCATTTCAAATCTCTTTTTAAGGATCCAAGAAAGGTTCTAATAGGAAATCAGTGAAGGTCATTGAACATATTCCTTCCTTTTTTACTAAGGAAGAAGGTTTACAGATCGGCAAAGCTATCTCGTTGGAGGAAATTAAACATGTTCTCTCATCTTCTGCCAAAGACAAAATCCCAAGTCCAAATGGCGGGACCGTTTAGTTGTTTTTTGGTTTTTTTGACATTATGGGCGATGAGTTGTTGGAAGTGGTAGAGTTTTCCAAGAAAGAAGGCATAATGTCTGGATCTATAAACTCAACTTTCCTTACTGTTATTTTGAAAATATATAATCCTAACTCTTTTTCTGACTTCAGGCTCATCGCTCTTTGTAACCTAGTTTATAAGATGGTCACTAAGGTCATTATAGAAAGACTCAAAACAGACAGATATTAGATGTGATTGTTGTTACTCATGAATGTTTACATACTGCAAAATCCAAGAATCTTAGATCGTTGGTAATGAAATTTGACTTGGTGAAGGCATATGATAAGGTTAATTGGGTTTTTCTAAGATTGGTAATGTTTCAGATTGGCTTGGTGGCTCAGGTGGTAAAGTGGATAATGGCTTGTGTTTCTACTGGAAATTTTACGGTTTTGATAAATGGATCACCCACAAATTTCTTTAGAAGCTTCAGAGGTCTTAGACATGGATGCCCATTGTCTCCTTTGTTGTTTCTCTTGATGATAGAAGGGTTAAGCATAATGGTCATTAAAGCCTGTAATGAAGGTCTATTTACAGGTATTAAGTTATTTTCTAATATTAAAATTACTCACTTGCTTTTTGTTAATGAAGTCATTTTCTTCGGGATGGATAATACTAAAGAATGGAAGGTATTGCATATTGTTAAGCCCTTAATGATGACACATTACACCATATAGTGTGGCACATTACCCCCTATATTGTGGTGCATTACATATTATTTATGTAGGCTTGGGTCTATTAGTAGGTTTATTAGTTGTTATTGTACACCTTTATCTCCTATATATAGGAAGGAGATCTTCTCGTTTTAGTCATCATAGTATCTTATCTTGCCTTGTGTACTCAGTACATTGTGTAATGAGGTTCCTCCCTCGAAGAAGATTGATATTTATCTCTGCTGTTCATTTTTTAGGCATGGATTACTCTCTTATTGTCTATTTCTGCTCTTTTTATGCTATACCTGGGACTTGGTTGCATAACATTTGGTATCAAAGCTCTTTCCTCGAGACAAGCTTCTACAAAATAAGTCATCTTGGAAATTTCGCTACAAATTTTTTTCTATAAGCATTTCGAGATCTAGGTTAAAAATCCACTTCCAAAACAAGTCGCTCTATCTCTGGTAAAAAAATCAGATCATGATCCATTACAATTTCGGAGATAATTGCGAAGGAATCTATGGTTTTTTACTAGTCCTACAGCGAGTCTAAAACATGTGTTCTTGGGAAAAAGGTCATATCTGAGCAATCCGAGATACAAATGGAGTGAGACTAGTTTCATATGAAAGAAGATAGACCAAGGTATCTATGGTAGAATTTTTAGATACAGAAACAAAACAGTGGACACGTGGCATACAGTACAAGTTTGCTCTTCTGGATAGGACAAAAATAAGAAGCTTTGGTATATTTGTAATAACATTTTGTTGGCTCATCCAAATTAGGTCAGACCTACGGCATTGGAAATAGTACATATCAAGGTACTACTTGACGAAATTTCAAACTCAGAGGAGTCGTAATTTAAATTTTACCTCAGTTACAAGTCGACCCTAAAACAGTCTCCCAATCAGGGTTTGAAAAAGGTACGCCATTTTGCATTTGAATATATTTTAGTATAAGGATATATTTGTGGTAAACCCTAGGGTGTGATATTGTTAAAAATTACACCAAAAGGAAGTGGAAAGAATCACACTCCACTCAAACCCCGAGAGGATTCATCCTCGACATATGAGGAAATGGAAGACATTTCTTTTAGAGTGTCCAAGTTGGAAGATATGATTAAAGGAAATGTGAAAATTGATGGCTTTGCTAAATTGGAAAAGAAGATGCCTTCTAAAGAGGATCTCAAAGGGATGGCTAGTAAAGAATATATTCAAGACTTGAAGGATTTTATCAAGGATATCAAACATAACTTTATTCCTCAATTATCTACTCAAGAATATGATAAGGAGGAAAAAGATGACTTATTCCAATCACGTATGGAGAAAAATGAAAAGCAATTGGAGAGTAGGAATTTGGATTCCTTAAAAGTTGATGATTCACTACAACATCATGGGTTCAATTCAGTTCAAAGAAACTACTTTATCCCCAAGAGTAACATGCGAAATTTTGATGGCAAGGATCCAATCACGTGGATTTTTCAGATGGAGCAATTCTTTGATCTACACTAGGTGTCCACTATGAAAAAGGTAACTATTTCATCCTTGTATTTAGAACCTGATAAGTTTGTATGGTACCAATGGCTTTGTGACCGTAAAAAGGATTCTATTATCTCTTGGTCTATATTCACCAAATAATTTATTGCACATTATGGGGATATAAATAGAAACACCTTCTTCAGTCAGTTGGTAAATCTCAAGCAAAAAGGTTCAGTTACAGATCACATCAAGCAATTTCAGCAGCTAAGTCTCAAAGTGAAGAATATTTCAGACGATAATTTGTTAGATCTATTTATTGGAACCTTGAAAGATAACATTCAACATGAGGTGCATCTCTTTGAACCATCATCGCTATAGAAGGCTTTCATGATGGCAAGGAAGGTTGAAAATAAAAATATGGAAATGGCTACTAGAAAGGCCTTCTCCAACACATATAGAGAAAATAATGTTCCTTCTTCTAAATCACCACAAAGGTTGACACCCCAACAACTAGATGAAAGAAGAGCAAAAAGATTATGCTTTAATTGTGACAGCAAGTATAGTAAGGGGTATAAGTGCAATGAGAAGAAATTATTCTACATAGATTGTGAAGAGGGAGAACCAAAAGAAGAGGAAGCCTCTCAAGAAGAGGCGACTTCAAAAGAAATCGAAGAGGCTACTTCAGAATAAATTACTCCCACCATATCTTGTCATGCATTGGCTGGAATTAGCACTCCTCAAACTCTCAAGATAGAAGGATACATCAAAAAGAAGAAGGTAACAATGTTGATTGATTTTGGTAGTATTCATAATTTCATTCACTGTAAATTATCCAAAGTTCTTAATGTTGAGTAAATTAGTTGTCATTGATGTCAAAGTAGTTATTATAAGTCAAAGATATGGTGGCAGATTGAAGGTTACAGGTATCTAGAATAACAACGAAATAACCCTGTTACAGGTTGCAGGTTACAGGGTGAATGACAAACGACTAACCCTATAGAAAGTTGAACGACTGATATCGATCATCCAATGTTGTTGCTGAATGAACTAGCGTAGAGGTTAAACATGTACGGAGTGATAAAGTTCCACGGAGGATTAAGAATGGATGGCAGAGGTTAGTCCCGCCCTAGATCCAACGGCTAAGGATCAGTTCCGCAAAAGATAGGCGGAAGGATGAAGTTCCACAACAAACAAGATCGGGTAGCTTATATTAGTCCTGCACTAGATCTGATGATTAAGGATTAATTCTGACAGTCAGGCAGAAAATCCAATGTTTTGTAAAAGATAAAGATCGGACGGTTGAGATTAGTTCCGCTAAAAGAGATCAACGGTGCGCAAGAAAAAATGTGGAAAGGGAAGTGCATAAGTAACGTCTAAATATTTTATGAACCCGTAATCCGCAATCCAGAAGATTGTAGGTCGAGAAAGACTCCGCAAGAGATCGACGGTGCGGAAGAAAGCTTGTGGAAAGAAGCTTGTGCAAAGGAGCGTGCAGAAAGGAGTTTGCGGAAAGGCAAAAGCGGATAGTCGACATCCCGCATCCCGCAATATGGAGACCGATGCTCAAGAAGAAGCCCGATGAGGATCAAAGGTGGGGAATCATTGAAACAGAAACTTGGTGCAGAAATACGATTTAAAAAAAAAGGAAAATTTGTAGAATAGATCAACGGTCCGAAGAGATCCAAACAAAAGATCAACTGTCCAGATTGTATCTAGTGAAGAAGATTACGGATGCACCAGAAATCGATAAACAGGGCTATGGAAATGAATTCTGAGCTGTGGGAAGAACAAACATTGCATTTACTGAAGTGATGTGACGGTTGAATGGGTAGATGATGATTGGTTGTGTCTATAAATAAACAGTCATGATCCAAAACAAAAGAGTGCAGCTATGGAGAGTTGTGTTGATACGAAATAGGTATAGGGTATTTAAATAAATGAATGTGTAAATAATTAAGTGTCTTTGTTAGTAAGCTTGACAGAGTCCAAAGTGAATAGTTTACAACTATTCCAAAAGACTGAGAAAATCATATCAGGGTGGAAGGGTGGTGCTAGGGCAGGCCATGGGTCTGCAAGGGGTCGAAGCCTGCTTCCAGTCATAGCTGGAGAACAGGGTGTCATAGCATTCTTGTTTGTTGAAGCAGGAAAAAAACCATAGGGGTGTTGTAGCATCCTAGTCTGTAGTTGCAGGAAAAACCTAGGGTGTGTTTTGCATCCTTTCTGTAGTAGCAGATAAACAATTTTGTAAAATTCATCTTATTAATGAGTTTATGTTGGTGGTTTTCTCTTTGAGGTTTCCACGATAAAAAAATGTGTTTTAATTGTTGATTATTGTGTGTTTTATTTATTAAGAGTCAATACTGATTCACCCCCCCCACCCACCTCTCAGTATTGTGGGATAAACCAACAATTGGTATCAGAGCAGGTTCCTTCACAACAACTTAACCATTGGAAGGAAGATCCCATTCAAAAACACAATGGATCAACAAGAAGGATTGGCCACTAACAAACCTCCACTATTTATCGAAGAAAATTATGCTTAATAGAGTGTTAGAATGAGGTGTCATCTGATGTCTCTGGGATGGAAATTTTGTGCAGCAACTGAAAAGGAACTTAAAATAGGAAACCAATACCCTACAGACACAGTTGAACTAGGAGAATATGAAGGTAATGCCAAATCCTTAAACACAATCTTAAGTGGCTTAAAACACTCGGTATTTACTAAAGTTATGCAATGCACATCTGTTAAACAAGCTTGGGACAAGTTGAAAATAATCTATGAAGGAGAATCTAAGGTCAAAGAATCCAAAATTCAAACATATAAAGGTCAATTTGAAAGTATTAAAATGAAAGAAGAAGAGAATATTGGTGAATACCTTCTTCGTGTATATGAAGTTGTTAATGCGATCAGAGGGCTTGGAGGAAAATTAAAAGAAAAGGAAGTGGTAAGCAAGGTACTAAAAACATTAACAATGAGGTATAATCTAAAGGTATCCACCTTAGAAGAACGAGATGATCTTTAAAAGGTAACAATGGATGAGCTACATGGAATTCTCACTACGCATGAGATGAGAATAGGAAAAAATGGATATTCAAAAGGGGAAGTAGCTTTTAAAGCCTCCTTAAAAAATCAATCAGAAAAACCAGATGATGAGGAAGCCTTTTTCATTAATAAACTCGAGAGAGGGACTGGAAAATACAAGGGGAAGTGTTAGGATTATTAATCCTCCCTTGTCCAATTTGGTCATATGTCTAAATCAGGAGTCATGTCTAAATCGGGAGTCCATCCAGTCTATTTTTAGTCACTAGCACCATTGGGTCCACTTGGCCTAATTGGGGCACATGTTCCAGTTACTAAAGTGTGGGGAACACTAATTGAGGCCTACTGACACCGATTGCACTTGCATGCATCGGTTTAGGAGCCTCCTAGATAAATTCCTACAATTTAGGAGCCATTGGGAGTGTTGATACCAACCTTCATTAGTTGAGTTCAGTTAGTGACTAGTCAAGCTGAGTTAGGAGTCAGTTACATTCAGTTCTAGTCCTCTACATTCAGTTAGCGCTAGGTTTACATGGCTGCATGCAGGAGAGGCGCATTTCTCACCTACCACAGTCAGTTATCCTTAGTCAACACTGAAGTAGACACTTGAGTTGTGTTTTAGAACTCCATTGAACTTCGGTAATGGTTTAGACAAGGTCAGTTAACTATTGAGTCCTCCGATAGTGATTTAGACAAGGTCTTAGTTACCTACAGTCAAGTAGAGTCTAATCAATTCGAATTTACTCATGTGGATTCGAATTGCAAGTGGCTATTTAAGCCATTGTATTTCATTGTAATTATTATCTAATTACTCTTTGATTAATGAAAAGCATTCACAGCTGCAAGCCATTTTTGCACTGTTTCATTCTTCAATAACTGAGTAAATTATATGATCTATCTTGTGAATATTGTGTTTGTCCACAGATATATGTGCTCAATTTAATATGGTATCAAAGCATCGATGGACAAGGCACTTCTCCTCCTCAGATATCCTACTGGATCATTTTTTAGCAAAATTGCTTCTTCCAGCTCTGCACCAGAAGCAGAAGGTTTACCAGTTAATATCCCAAGTTAAGGAATTGTTGATCAATATTGCTTGATCAATTATGTTGGGTGTGATGAAAACCTGAAATGTGCAGAATATTCGACCTTACGATGCCCCTTTTGTGTTTTTGTAGGTACAACTTCGAATGGATTCATCGGTTCCTCTTCTTACCCCATTCACAAGCTATTCAGAATGGAAGATGAAGATGATTGCATCTCTAAAGAAATAAGATATCTACGAGGTATCTATTGGACTTGGTGAAGAGTCCTATGAGAGTGAGAATGATTGGCTGAATGCATGTGATGGAGCTTTTGGAACAATTGGTTTTCCTCTTTCTCCTAGCTTGCGCTACCTCACTAGATCTGTTGAATACCCAAAGGATCTCTGGACAAAATTGGACAGAACCTTTGGAAAGATTGATGAGGATCATAATAGCACTTTGTAGAGCACATCCAACGCCATAATCATTCTTGATCCAAAATTCTCATCCTCCACTCTCTCTAATGAATTTGTTCAAGATGAAGAAGACGCAGAAGCTTCTACACAGTCAATTCGAATTGAAGACAGTCTCCTTGCAGTGACTCCTTCTCTTGATGTTCCAGAAGTCTGTGAGATCTCTGATATCTCATCTCCTCATATGGTTGAAAAATAAGAAGACATTCGAATCTCTGATATTGAATACAAATACTGCTGCACTTCCATGCAAACATTCACCGGTGATTTTCCTTTGAATTCTGTGCAAAATTTGCCAATAATTGCTTCCAAAAGTGAAGAGGAATTTGAATTTTCTCTCTCTAATATTGCTGTTGGTGTGAAAATATGTAATACCTTGGATATTTTGGAATAAATATCAGATTACCAGAGTGATCCATTCACTCCCCATGATCTAGATCTTCTAGCAAATTCTTGCAGGATTGCATGCACCAAAATTCAGAATTTTGAAGAAGAAGAAAGTTGTGCATCCACTGTCTCGGTTGACCATTTCTTTGGATCTGATATGAACCTTATTGGATATGATATGATCTTATTTGGATCTGATCTGATATTTTTTGGTTTAATATTTCAAATTCATAATCTTTCAGCACTGCTTGTCGCTGTTCTCATCAACGGTGTGAAGAAACAAGTACCACAAGTCTCCTACAAAACTGCTGCTGGGGATTTGATTTCATTTCACAGTTTTGGATCTGTTGTGAACCTATTTAGATCTGATTTAATTTCTGATATGATATTATGTGGTTCAGATTTTAAAATCCAAGAGCTTTCATTCATGCTTCTAGCTACTCTCACCAATTCCGGTGTGAAAAATCAAGTATCGCATTCATTATATATTTTCTGTGGAAAATCAAGTATCGCAATCATTATATATAATTAGGGATTTGGTGTTAGTTTCCTCTTATGAGGTTGCTGACGTTTTATTTTGTGAATCATTATATATTTTTGAAGCTATATCAAACTATGGAGCTCAAGCATTCGCTCTCCATAGTCCCAGTGCTTCTCTACCATTGATCACATGCTCATCTCCTCACATAACTAGTAAAGAAGAAGACATTCTGCATCCTCCTAAACACTTGCTCCTAACACTTGGGGATTATTTTACCACTCATGGTTTGCTTTTCATGGCTACAACATATTAGTTTCTTGAGTGTTCCTCACATGTTTTGAATCCTCAAGAACCCTTTCTCACTTATCATTTGATTTCAGTTGCTCTACATGGGTCTGGTCTTCATCCGGCAGCTGTCTATATTTTTGATTTAGTTGAGCATATCATTCTTCTTCCAAAGAGGAAGATTCCTCTAGACATAATGATGGAGAGGTTCACATGCCAGGCCCCGGGATAACTATGCACAGAAGAACCAGATTGATCCTGATTCTACCTGCTTAATTAGAGGGGGGGGGGTTTTTTCCCATGTGGTTTTTTCCCCAGCTCCTTGTATTGAGTAGTTACTTTACTTTACTTGATGTAATGGGTGACCTATGGTCTTAGTTACCAGGGCCCACAGATTGTCCAAGTTAATATTTAGGGGGGGTGTGAGGATTATTAATCCTCCCTTGTCCAATTTGATCATATGTCTAAATCAAGAGTCATGTCTAAATCGGGAGTCCATCCAGTCGATTTTTAGTCACTAGCACCGTTGGGTCCACTTGGCCTAATTGGGGCACATGTTCCAGTTAATAAAGTGTGGGGAACACTAATTGAGGCCTATTGCCACTGATTTCACCTGCATGCATCAGTTTAGGAGCCTCAGAGATCAATTCCTCCTACAATTTAGGATCCACTGGGAGTGTCGATACCAACCTTCATCAGTTGAGTTTAGTTAGTGACTAGTCAAGCCGAGTTAGGAGTCAATTACATATAGTTCTAGTGCTCTACATTAAGTTAACGCTAGGTTTGCATGGCTGGATGCAGGAGAGGCGCATTTCTCACCTACCACTGTCAGTTAGCCTCAGTCAACACTGAAGTAGACACTTGAGTTGTGTTTTAGAACTTTGTTGAACTCCGGTAATGGTTTAGACAAGGTCAGTTAACTATAGAGTCATCTGACGGTGAGTTAGACAAGGTCTTAGTTAACTACAGTCAAGTAGATTCTAATCAATTCGAATTTCCTCATGTGGATTCAAATTGCACGTGGCTATTTAATCCATTGTACTTCATTGTAATTATTATCTAATTACTCTTTGATTAATGAAAAGCATTCACAGCTGCAAGCCATTTTTGCACTATTTCATTCTTCAATAACTGAGTAAATTGTGTGATCTATCTTATGAATTGTGTGTTTGTCCATAGCTCTATGTGCTCAATTTAATAGGAAGTTAACTTTAAAATGTTTTAATTGTGGAAAGATTGGACATTTTGCCACTAAATGCACCTACACTAAACAAGATGAGAATGAAGAAAATGAAACTTCAAAATTCAAAAGGGGTAAACCAGGAAACAAGAAAAAACCTTATGGGAAAAAGAAAATTGTTTACACCATGGAAGACAGTGAAGATTCAGATGGAAGTGAAGTTGAAGAAACTGAACTTTTATTTATGGGCTTAGATACTCAAGCCCGAAACATTGACCCAGATGTAGAAGGAGAAGTATACCTAAGAGCTGAACTTGTTAGCGCTCTTGAAGAACTTGAGAAATGTAGGAAAAATAACAGACAGACAAATCTTATCATCAGTCAGTTGGAAGCTCAATTTCTAGATGCCAAAAAGGTTGAGGAGGACCTAAACCTACAACTCAAAAGAAGTATATAGGAGTATGAAAAGCTTGCAAAAGAGATCATGCAATTCAAGAGGAAGCTTGATGAAGGATCTATCAAATCAAAGTTTGAGAATAGCTCAAGGATTCTAGATGACATTCTGAGTAGCTAAAGACCATTAAGTGATAGATCTGGATTGGGGTCTGTTAAAGAAAAGAAGCCAGAGAGTTTCCCTGTCACCAATTAAGAAGGAAGTAAGAAAAGCTATGCTTAAGTACTAAAGACTCCAACTAAAAAGGAAGGAAGCAAGAAAACAAGCTTAATTTCTTAGGATAAAAATAGAAATAATATAGCACCAAAGAGACCAAATGGATATCTATAGATCTTCTTAGGTCACTACTATTCTTGTAATAGTTTTGGTCATAAAGCATTAAATTGCAGAACTTAAAGAAATGTTTCTGAATACAAGAAGAAGTCATCAAGTAATAAGTCGAAGGGAAATAAGAATCTTTTTACACTACTCCAAAAATATGACATAGAATGTTATAAGTGTAATAACCATGGACATATGGCAAGAGATTGTAACCTGAAGACTCCTACAAGAAATATTGTTGCAATCAAATCTCAGAACACCAAACAAAAGAGATATTGGAGAGAAAAGGAAGAAAAGGGAACTTCCATGATTGCTTTATGTGCAACCAAAATCCAAAACTTATGGCACTTGGACAGTGGTTGTTCAAAACATATGACTGGTGACCCAAGCAAATTCATAACACTAAAAAATAATAAGGGAAAATTCACTTTTGGAGATGTCCTGTCCTCCAAAATAATCGACAAAGGAACAATTGTTGTCAACAGCAAGATCAAAGCAGAAAATGTTTTGCTGGTTGAAAACCTCAAGCCTAATATTCTCAGTGTAAGTCAAACATGCGACTAAGGACACATTTGTATTTTTGACTCAAAAAAATGTAAAATCAAGAAGAAGAAATCAGGAAAGGTTGTTGGCATTTCTATGAGAAATACAAACAATGTATACATATTAGAAAATGAAAAACAAGGTTACTTAAGTATGGTAGATGAAAGTTGGTTATGGAACGGAAGGTTGGGACATTTTAGTTTTGACAATCTTGCCAAAATAAGCACGAAGGAAGTTGTGAGAGATCTACCTAAAATTATAGTTCCTCTAAACTCTGTGTGTAGACATTGTCAACACTGGAAGCAAACCATAGCTAGTTTTAAAATAAAAGAACATATGACCTCACACCCTCTGGAAATAATACACACAGACCTTTGTGGACCAACCAGAACTAAAAGTCTGCAAGGATATCACTATTTCATGTTGCTCATTGATGATTACACAAGGATGACTTGGGTGGCATTTCTTAAAGAAAAATCAGAAGCCTTTGAAAAATTTAAAATCTTTAAGGCAATGGCTGAAAATGAGTATGGTATGAAAATCAAGTGTCTTAGATCAGATAATGGGGGAGAATTTACTTCCAATGAATTTTGTGAAGATCATGGAATTAAGAGACAATTTTCAACTATAAAAACTCCTCAGCAGAATGGGGATGTTGAAAGGAAAAACAGAACAGTCCAAGAAGCTGTCAGAACTATTCTCAATGAAGCAAAACTGTCAGATTAATTTTGGAGAGAAGATGTATACGCAGTTGTCTACATACTTAACAGAGGACAACTCAAAGTGAATAAGGATAAGACCCCCTACGAATTGTGGTATGGAATACCAGCCTCAGTCAAATATTTTAAAGTGTTTGGCAGTAACTGTTACATCAAACAAAACGAGGATGACCTTGGAAAGTTCGACTTCAGGACTGATGATGGAATATTTTTAGGATACTCATCCACCAAAAAGGCATATAGGTGTTCCAATAAAAGGTTACATAAAATTGTAGAAAGTGTTGATGTGAAAGTAGATGATATAAAACCAAGGAAAGAGAAAAGTCTTGACAGTATTGAAAATACATGTGATGATGAAATAAAAGACTTGCAAAAGGACGAGAGCATTCATAACGAAGAAGAAGGCAAAGAGAAGGAAGATACACAAGAAGATGATGAAGACTTCCCTAGACTTGACACTAAAACTCCTTCGAGAAGGGTATAAAAGGATCATCTGAAGTCACAGATCATGGGTGATAAAAATGCTGGAGTCAAAACAAGAAGACAACTACCAGATGTGGAACAAGCCCTACTCTCAACAGTAGAACCCAAGAACTTTATAGAAGCCAGCAAAAGTGATGAATGGGTCAAAGCCATGAATGAAGAACTAGATCGGATTGAGAAAAGTGAGACCTGGGAACTTGTCCCGAGACCTGAAGATAAGAACATTTTAGGAACCAAATGGATTTTCAAAAACAAGTTCAATCAAGATGGACAAGTAATAAGGAACAAAGAAAGATTGGTTTGTAAGGGGTATGCCCAAGTGGAAGGTATTGATTTTGAAGAAACTTATGCTCCTGTAGCTTGAATTGAAGCAATCAAAATGTTTTTAGCACTATCATTCCATAAAAAAAACTTCAAAGTATATCAAATGGATGTCAAGTCTGCATTCCTGAATGGCAAACTAGAAGAAGAAGTGTATATTGAACAACCTGAAGGGTTTCTCTTGTCTGAAAACAAAAATTATGTTTGTAAACTGAAAAAGGCACTCTATGGTATCAAACAATCTCCAAGAGCATGGTTTTCAAGATTAGACAGTTACTTGAAACAACAAGGTTTTAAAAGAGGAGCCACAGAAAGTAATCTTTACCTAAATATCGAAGATAAAAATATGATCATTGTTGTTGTCTATGTGGATGATATCATATTTGGAAGCAATATTCAAATCCTAAGTATAGATTTTGCCTTTGAAATGAAGAAGGAATTCGAAATGTCAATGTTGGGTGAATTGACTTTCTTCTTCGGATTGCAAGTCTACCAAACATACAAAGGAATTTTCATCTCTCAAAATAAGTACATCAAAGATATGTTGAAAACGTTTAAAATGGAAGATTCCAAACCTGTTGGTACTCCTATGGTCACTAGCTGCAAGTTAATTAAGGATGATGAATCTCTGGGAGTAGATCATACCATGTTTAGATCCATTATTGGCAGTCTGCTATATGTGATAGCCACAAGACCAAATGTGATGCAAGCTGTTGGATTGGTGGCTAGATTCCAGTCAACTCCTAAAGAAACACATGTAACAGCTGTAAAAAGGATTTTTAAATATCTAAAAAGTACCATGGAGTATGGTTTATGGTATCCAAAGGGACAAGGCTTTACCTTGAAATTGTTTATTGATGTAGATTGGGCAGGAAGTGTTGATGATCGAAAAAGTACTAGTGGAGCAACATTCTTTCTGGGAAATTGTTTAGTATCATGGTCAAGTAAGAAACAATCCTCCATTTCACTCTCTACAACAAAAGCATAATATATTGTTGCCGCATCATGCTGCATTCAGGTTATTTGGATGAAACAAACCCTAGAATATCTACTTGTAAAATATGAACATCCAATAGTGATCAACTGTGATAACACTAGTGCTATAAATATGTCTAAAAATCCTATCATGCATTATAAGACAAAACATATACCAATCAAGTATCACTATCTAAGAGAACATGTATCTCAAAAAGATGTCAGATTAGAATACATTGACACAAAAGAACAGATTGCTGACTTTTCACCAAACCACTACCTAAGGAAGCCTTTGAGCATCTTAGACAAAAGATGGGAGTCATTCCTGTTAGATTTTTATCATTTAAGCAATATGATCTTAGGATCTTATCTGAGAGAATAACATGCACAACAATAATCACAAGAGACAAGAGACACACAAAATTTTCCTTGGGGAAACCATAAAGGAGAAAACCCCGCAACTTCCTCAGAGATAAAATGAGCACCAATGGCAGCAGTAAAACCCAAAGACAGAAAAGATGATCTCCAATAGTTTTTCTCTCTCTCACTTGTGCGAGCACTTTCTCTCTCACTCATGTGCCCCAATTGAGTGAGTGTGTGTCAAATAGAGTGGTTCACTCTCTATTTATATTATTTCGTCCACTTAATATTTGACTCAGTAATGTAGGCTCGAGTAATCCTAACTCACTTATGTAGGCTCGAGTAACCAAAACTAGGGTACTAATGACCCGACTTACAATGAAGGGGACTTCCTCATGAATTTTAGTAATTCTCCTGATAGGAACATCAGGGTACAAGGAAATACAAGTGATTCTCCCAATAGGAGCATCGGGGATCAATGAAATACAATATATACAAGTGAATACATTCTGAAGTTACAAATACATCAACACTACCTCTTAACTAGGAAGTTATTCTCTTGACACAATTCATTAGCACAAGTCTTCTTCTCTCAATCGTCATCAAAACTAGATCATCACTAGATCATCATCAAAGCTGGATCATCATTGGATCATCATCAAAGTTGGATCATCACTGGATCATCATCAAAGCTAGATCATCACTGGATCATCATCATCACTGCTTCTACTATCTCGATCAAATGGTGCTGTCTCTCAATTCTACTCATCACAGGAAGTTATATAGAGCCATCTTTTTTCATGATGGTTGTAGTCCTAGCCTCCATGTAGGTCTTCATCTTCTTCAACACTTATATCTGACCCAATCAGAAAGGCCTGCCCAACGCTTACATCTGACCATGCGAGGAACACATCCACCACCATGTCAGAAAGGCACACCCAGCACTTACATCTGACCATGGGAACACATCCACCACCATGTCAGAATGGGACAGCCCTTACATCTAACCATGGGAGGGCCCATCCCTCCCCCATGTCGGAATGGCTCTGCACTTACATCTGACCATGGGAGGGCCCAACTTGCCCCCATGTCAAAATGGCTCAGCCCTTACATCTAACCATGGGAGGGCCCAGCATGCCTCCATGTTAGAATGGTTCTGTACTTACATCTGCCATGGGAGGGTTGAGGCCTAGCTTGCCCCCATGTCAGAATGGCTTAGCCCTTACATCTGACCATGGGAGGGCCCAATATTCCCCCATGTCAGAATGGCTCTGCACTTACATCTGACCATGGGACCATGGGAGGGCCCAACTTGCCCCCATGTCAAAATGGCTCAGCCCTTACATCTGACCATGGGAGGGCCCAGCCTACCCCCATGTCAAAATGGATTTGCACTTACATTTGACCATGGGAGGGCCCAACCTACCCCCATGTCGGAATGGCTCAACCCTTACATCTGACCATGGGAGGGACCAGCCTGCCCCCATGTTAAAATGGCTCAGCCCTTACATCTGACCATGGGAGGGCCCAGCCTTCCCCCATTTCAAAATGGCTAATGGACACATCAATTCCATTTGGAGGGAACATTGATCTGGAGAACACCAAGCTTCTTCCTGAAGTACTTAAACTTCATGTTGGCCATTTCTAGCATAGAATCACATCAAGGCTGATTGTGCCCAAGGATAACCTACGAGCTTCGCCAGGACCGATTACATCCAAGGAAAACCTACAAGACTGTTTTACGCCTGAGCCACCTACGAGCTTTGCCAGGATTTTATGCTCAGACAACCTGTCTCACCGACTATGCTAGAACTCCCTCTTTCTAGAGATCTTGATCTGGATCACATACTCGAGCTTCATTGCTACTCTCTGCATCATACAAAAAATGAAAGTCAGATCAATCAAATAAAATAGTAGTTTTCAAAAGAAACATACTACCTCCTAGATAGCCAAGCAAGTGGCAACATATTTTACCCCGGTTGTTCTTAGTGCCATGCAGAACTCCTTCTTGCTAAAATAAGAGATCACACCTGATCCCATACTGAAGCAACACCTCGAAGTGCTCTTCCGATAAATGGCACTTCCTGCCCAATCTGAATCCACATAACCCTCCAGGTTAGTCTTCTGATTCACTTCATACTTGAGCCCATACTCAATTGTACCCTTCAGGTACCTCACTGCATGCTTTGCAACCATCAGGTGAACATGTCTCAATATGTTCACATCAAATAAAATATATGGTCTCGTATTCGTCAGGTACATCAATGACCCAATCATCTGACGATACATCGTAGCATCAACCGACTCTGATGAAGCATCATTCAATAGCTTCAGGTTCGATTCCATAGGTGTGGTCATGGCCTTGCAGTCCATCATCCTGAACCTCTTCAAGATATCTACTGCATACTTCCCTTGACCCATGGAGATTTCATCTGCATTCTGCCACACCTACATGTCTAGAAAGATTCCTCTTCTTGCAACTTTAATGAGTTCCTCTTTTCCTGTCAGGAACAATTCATAGAAATATAACATGAATATCACTGGTATTCCACCTTCAACCTTGAAGCAAAGGTTGGAATATGATTTACTCTCAGTAAAGCCTAGAGACATCAATAAGCTGTCCATCCTGTCGTACCATGTCAAACCTCAGGATCTTCTGTAGTCACTCCCTCTGAAGTGGAGCACCATTATCCCTCTATATTTCATACTCTATGCATTGAAACATTTTGTATTGGAGTGACAAGTAGCTTCCTCTGCTACTAATATTCTATGTATCCATCTAGGGTCACTGGATACCAAGATCCTCTATCTTGAACCTTTTCAAAAATTCTTCTCGCACCCATATGTGAGCTTGTCATCCTCTATAGGATTTCATCTTCAACCTTGTAGCAAAGGTTAAGATCTTCATCACTCTAGGTGATATTCAATATCCTTATGTATGTTTTATCCTATGGGTGTCTTTTGAGCTCGTATAAGGCCTTCTTTCATTTGCACACATGATTATGCCTGTCATGTGTCTTAACTTCTAGTGGCTGCAAATGTCTCTTCGTAGTCTACGACTTCTTTCCGTGAGAAGCCTCATGCCATGAATATTTCCTTGTATCCAACGATGTTTCCATCTACTTCATGCTGGATCGTGTAGATCCATATGGAAGACATTATGGACTTCCCTTCAGGTCTTGATACTGCATCCTAGACATCATTCTTCTTGAACTGGTATTCTCCTTCCCTTTCTTCTTGGCTACTTCTTCATATCTGGAAGGATCTGCATCAATGATGTCACTTAATAGTGTCACATAACTAGAGTGTCTTTGAGGCCTCTTTCTAACACCACAGGTTTTATCAGAATTGGTTTCACCAATTGGGACTTATGATAGTTTTCCCACGATGACTTAATTCATGACTGTTCATCATAGAAAACTTGTATGGACTTCCACATGTACATGTTTCATCATCAAGGTCTGAAAGTTTTACCATAGAAATTACATTCCATGCCCTATCTGGAACATCTTGCAAAATTTCATTTGGACCTTCGTATCCCGAGATATAGCAATTCTCCCTAGGTGTCCTGTTTAGGGATCAATCCTAGAAGAGGCTGGAACCCTGATTTGGAGGAGTCATATCTCCCAGAATATAGCAAATCTAAGGCTAAATTTTTTATACATGGTACATCAGGATTTTATATTCGGCCTGTGAAAATTTCACTTCCCGAGACTTCTTCAATCTCAAGATATAGTGAATGTACCAAAATTTATCAGTTTTAGTATTTTAGGGTTTTTCCGACCTGGGGTCAAATTAGGGTTTGACTTTCCTGGAGTTTTACCCAACCAAAAATATCGACCTTGGTCTCTAAATTTTGATTTTGATGAGGAGATAAATCCTATGTTGGGCTCACTCAAAAATTTCTCTTCTGTAAAAAACCCTAATTTCCCGCAACAAAAACTAAAAATGCTCGGAATAAAATTCTGCTTCGATAGAAAGATGCGCCCTTCAATGGAGAGTCAACCTAGCCTCCTTTTGTTGATCGATTGTGGAGAGAGACCCAAAAATTAAGAAGCCCTAGATTATGTAGCTGCACAATGTCTTGTTCTTAGGTTAGCTCTGATACCATGTTATATTTTTATCATTTAAGCAATATGATCTTAGGATCTTATTTGAGAGAATAACATGCACATCAATAATCACAAGAGACAAGAGACACAAAGAATTTTCCTTGGGGAAACCATAAAGGAGAAAACCCTGAAACTTCCTCAGAGATAGAATGAGCACCAATGGCATCAGTAAAACCCAAAGACAGAAAAGATGATCTCCAACAATTGTTCTCTCTCTCACTTGTGTGAGCACTTCCTCTCCCACTCATGCGCCCCAGTTGAGTGAGTGTGTGTCAAATAGAGAGGCTCACTATCTATTTATATTCTTTCATCCACTTAATATTTGACTCAGTAATGTAGGCTCAAGTAATCCTAACTCAATTATGTAGGATCGAGTAACCACAACTAAGGTACTAATGACCCGGATTACAACGGAGGGGACTTCCTCATGACTTTTAGTAATTCTCCCGATAAGAACATTAGGGTATAAGGAAATACAAGTGATTCTCCCGATAGGAGCATAGGGGATCGATGAAATACAATATATACAAGTGAATACATTCCAAAGTTACAAATACATCAACAATTCCTTTACAAAATCACTAAAATAAGGAAGCACAATCTCGGGGGGAGATATGATGACAGGGGGAGTTGTCAGACAGAGAGGTCTCTTTGTAATTGGTTTCAAAGGGGGAGAATGATTAAAGATATTTCCATCAATGCCAAAGGGGGATATTGTTGAGTAAATTAGTTATCATTGATGTCAAATCAGTTATCAAAAGTCAAAGATA
The DNA here is from genome assembly GCA_001517045.1 of Pseudotsuga menziesii. NCBI lineage: Eukaryota > Viridiplantae > Streptophyta > Pinopsida > Pinales > Pinaceae > Pseudotsuga > Pseudotsuga menziesii. Next base: position 424,099 of record LPNX010585043.1, read on the forward strand.
TGGTGGCAGACTGAAGATTGCAGGTTTCCATAATAACAACGGAATAACGCTGTTACAGGTTGCGGGGTGAATGACAAATGAATAACCCTATAGCAAGTTGAACGACTGAGATCGATCATCCAATGTTGTTGTTGAATGAACTAGAGCATAGGTTAAACACATATGAAGTGATAAAGTTCCGCGAAGGATTAATATTGGACGACAGAGGTTAGTCCCGCCCTAGATCTAGCAGCTGAGGATCAGTTCCGCAAAATATAGGAGGAAGGATGAAGTTCCACAACAATCAAGATCGGACGGCTTATATTAGTCTAACACTAGATCTGACGATTAAGGATTAATTTTGACAATTAGGCAGAAAATACAAAGTTCCGTAAAATATCAAGATCGGACGATTGAGATTAGTTCCACTAAAAGAGATTGACAGTGCAGAAGAAAAAATACAGAAAGGGAATTGCGGAAGTAACGTTTAAAGATTTTATGAACCCACAATCCGGAAGATCGAAGGTGAGGAAAGACTCCACAAGAGATTGACGATGCGAAAGAAATCTTACGGAAAGAAGCTTGCAGAAAGGATCGTGCAGAAAGGAAAAAGCGGACAGTCGACATCTCGCATCCCGCAATCTGGAGATCGACGCTTAAGAAGAAGCCCAATGAAGATCAACTATGGGGAATCGTTGAAATAGAAACTTGGTGCGGAAATATGATTTTATCAAAAGGGAAATATGTAAAATAGATCAACGGTCCAAAGAGATCTAGACAAAAGATCAACTGTCTGGGTTGTATCTAGTGAAGAAGATTACGGATGCACTAGAAACCGATAAATAGGGCTGCAGAAATGAATTCTGAGTTGTGGGAAGAATGAAACATTGCCTTTGTCGAAGTGATACTGTTGGTAATAACTCCCGATTCAATGTTCTATTCATGGCTAAGCATTCATTTATACATTCATGTGACGGTTGTGTTTCACCTTCCGTCCAGCCTTTTCGGCTTCCAACTATTCCTATTTATTTATTTACAATATTATAATCCCTAACGGATTATATTCTAACAATCCCCTTCTTAATCCGAAGGGATGTTCGTAAGTCCAAGCATGTTTCTGAACCTTTCAAACTTTTCTCGTCCAAGCGCTTTGGTGAAGATGTCTGCAACTTGATCATTTGTGGAACAATGTCGAAGATGGTCTGTCTTGGCTTCTACATGATGTCGAATCAAATGATACTTTGTGTTGATGTGTTTGGTTCGATCATGGAATCTAGGATTCTTAGCCAGCTTGATTGCATAAGTATTGTCGACCAATAATGGAGTGGAGTTCTCTTGTTTTTCTTGCAAATCTTCAAGTATCTTCCTGAGCCATACTATTTCTTTCGTTGCTTCAACTGCAGCCACGTATTTTGCTTCTGTTGTTGAATCTGCCGGAACTGATTGTTTGCGTGATCTCCATGAGATAGCTGCTGATCCAAGACTCATAGTGTATCCAGAAGTTGATACTCCTGTC
>LPNX010585043.1:428190-443658 GCA_001517045.1 Pseudotsuga menziesii
CGAAGCATATATAGATTCAATATATACTCAGCTCATACAATAGACTCACTCTCCATGCAGCATATATACAACTCTCCACTCAGTAAGCTCCACACATGCAGCTCTACTCAATTTTGATTATCTTCTTGCAGGTTTTCAAAGCATGCAGCAGTCCAGCTCAATGACAATAATTCAGGTGGAAAATGGAAGCAATTTACAACAAACACTAACAATGTGAATGAAAATTACAGACTCCACGCAGCTATATACAATCATAGGCTCATACGACAGCCTCACCATTTAGCCACGCCATTCATAAATATGAAACTATTTCACTTCACACTCCACGCAAAAACTAGGGTAAATTTAGGGTTTGTGTAACCAGGCGATCACAAAATATTTTATCAGCAATATTTTACCTCCACGCTCTTGAATCTTCACAGTGTCTTCAAGCTTCACCTTCGGGCTTCACGTAAGCAGCAGTCTCTCACGCACGCAATGGAAGGAAGATAGAAAGAAATTACATATGATAATGGCAGATAGCTGATCAAGAACACTGGTGTTTTATAACACCATCTCTTTACTGTCGTGATCTTTTATTTGACCATGAGGAAGAGCATGATCGTTTCTTGATTGTAGTGATTATAGTGTGGAATATTCACCTCCACGTAGCATCCCAGTTCTCCACGCAGCAGCTCTGACATATATCACGCAGCTTTGGTTACCAGCGACAACATATATCACCACCAGGCTCTATATTAACTTGAGGTGCAGCACATAGTCACGAGCAGTCACCATAGCAGGCAGCCACGATAACAGTCACAGCACAGAGACAGAAGTCTCCAGTCTTCAATGCAAAGGCAGAGAAATGGTCTTCAACGCAGCTAGTATAATATCATTCACTACAGAGTTCTCTACGCAGAATGGTCTTCAAAGTTCAAAGAAATGGCATAACAATTAACACAATGCAGCAGATATCTACAACTATAGTTGCCACCAACTGGACAAACCCACGAACCTGGTATCAACGCTCGGTGCCTGAAAGCTCCTTACATACCACTGTAACAGCGCCTGATGGTTTTGAAGGTATCAAAGGCGATGAACTTTGAATGGCCAATTTCCTGAAACTCTTTAGAGTTTTAAATGAATAACTTGGAACTGAAGCCGGCCTTTAAAATTCACATTCACTTTTGTTTATTATTATATAGTATTACTGCTTCTATGCTGCTGCAGCGACATCCGGATCCCAGAGATTGCCGAAGCTCCAAAATCTGGTTCTAAGACAAGGGGCCGAGAAAGGAAACCTATATTTTTTTTTACGACAGGTTGCGTCTCAAATTTTCGGCGTTAAATGATGAGCAACGACTCCCTTTTTTATTTTGTTTCATGGCTATCTCTTGGTTATCCTCTCCTTTACACAAATTATTCCCCGTCTCTCCAACAAGATTCGCCTCGGCTCTGTGGATTTTGTCCGGCCAGCAACACTGAAATTTTTGAGGCCACAATCACTCACGCAGTCTTCTAAAAAATAGTCAGTCTTCACACAGTTAGCCGTCTCCAATACACACCAAAATTTAGACTTACTATATCAACAGGACCTCACAAACGGAGGGAAAAAAAAACATCTATGCAGACAGGAGAGAGTGCATGAAGAAACGCCCTAGAATAAACTCACAGATCGCAAGAATTAGGGTTAGGCTAATTCAAAAATTTTAGCAGAGAATAAACGCAGGCATATGGAGGAGTAATGCATACATTGCATGCAAATCCACTGGCAGACTGATGGAGCAGTCTGGCAATGGACTGGCAAGCAGAATGCCAGTAATGGGCAGAAATGCAGCAGGAGTTATGGCAGATAGCCCTGCTCTGATACCACTTGTTGGTAATAACTCCCGATTCAATGTTCTATTCATGGCTAAGCATTCATTTATACATTCATGTGACGGTTGTGTTTCACCTTCCGTCCAGCCTTTTCGGCTTCCAACTATTCCTATTTATTTATTTACAATGTTATAATCCCTAACGGATTATATTCTAATAGATACGATGGTTGAATGGGTAGATGATGATTGGTTGTGTCTGTAAATAAACAGTCACGATCCAAAATGAAAGAGCGCAACTATGGAGAGTTGCGTTGATACTAAATAGGTGTAGGGTATTTAAATAAATGGATGTGTAAAGAATTAAGTGTCTCTGTTAGTAAGCTTGACCGAGTCCAAAGTGAATAGTTTACAACTGTTGCAAAAGACTAAGAAAATCAGATCAAGGTGGTAGAGTGGTGTTAGGGTAGGCCACAGGTCTACAGGGGGTTGAATCCTCCTTCCACTCGTAGCTAGAGAATAGGGTGTCATAGTGTTATCTCTAAGGTTGTTTGACCCTTTTATTTTAAGATCTTTGATTGTGATGTGTTTTTATTTTTTCAAATTTTGCTTTGTTTTACACCTTATGTTTGATTGAATGCCATTATGGTTTTCTTTTAGTATTCTGAATCATCAAAATCTTCATTCATTAGTCATGAACCTATGTATGTGCAAGAGATTGTATGTTATATGGTGGATTGTTAAAACTGGTAGCATTTCATAAACTGGCAGCATTTTACTTACTGGCAGCAGAATTTCAAAGGGTATTTCATGAAAAAGTTTGTTGTTTATAAATACCATGGAGTATAAAGGGGTAATAAACTTTGGTTATATTCATGATTATTTGACATTCGGTATGAATATGTTTTAAAGGCGCCCTTGTCCATAAAATGATGGGTTTTATCGTGTCATTTATGAAATGGTACACATGTTATCATTTTGAAATTTGAACACTACATGTAATGAATGTTAGTACTGATCGTGGTAGAATTGACTTAATTCACTCTTTTCCCTAAAAATCTATCTCATTGTTTTGCTGGTTAACTGGAGAAGGATATTCGGAGACTCGTTTGTATACTGTCAATCTTCATTGGTCATGAGCAGCAACATTAGGGTTTGAAGCAGCTGGGGTTTGTTTTCAAACCCTAATAGATTGTATGTTTGAGGGTCCAGATTACATCATATACACTTCCCTGCATCTCAAAGCAAGCGGTTGCTGCAAAGAATTCCCTATTCAGGGTAGTATAGTGTAAAGGCTTTGTTGATTTGCATTACTGACAGAGGCTAAAGGGTAAGATCGACAAGGCCTCGGGTTCTATCCTCACTGTCATCTTCACTCTGTTAGGCTTGCAGATCAATCTAATTAGGACTAGCACAAGCATAGGTGCATTATTAAAAAAAAAGGGATTGACAGGCCAGAGCTAGCATGGAGTGAAGACCTGCCACAGATGTAACTGTAGCAAAGCTTAGTGGGTGTGCTTTTTTGTCTGTGATTTAAAGCCCGGTCTCTCTATACAACAAAGTTGGAATTTTTTAGGGTTTTAAATGTTGAAGGCAGTAGATGAAGAAGAGCCAAAGGTTATAGTGAAAAGAAATCCAGGAAGTTTCATTTGTAGGTTAGAGCCAAACAATACAGACTGGATAATGAGATTTCCTAGGTCTGCTAAACTAATGAAGAAAGCGGGATGGTTTAATTTATGTGAGAAATTACAAGGTTACCACTCACAGGTAACCATGTTATTTATTAAAAATTATAGAGATGAAAAAGTTCAGCTGCAAAGCCTAACAGTTAGGGTAAACGAGGATTCTGTTGCTGAGGCAATAGGCGTTCTGGCACAGGGGGAAAAATGGTTTAAACAACAGGATTTCCAAGGCAATTTCAGTGAATTCTTGATGCCAGGATGTGAAAAGCTAGATTGGAAAAATGGTGTCCATGTTAGCAAAATGAAGCCAGGCTGGAAGATTCCTTTGGAGATGATACAAAATTACATCACATGCGGTGACAGGTATGACAAAGTGTTAAAATGCCATCTAAAATTGCTAATGCACATTAATGGAAGTATACAAGTAAATCTTCCATTTTATTTATTAAAAAGTCTCCAAAAGATGATTTCCAGGGTTCAGAGCCATCCCGAGCATACTGCTCAATTTGTCTATCATCAAGGGTTAATTAAACTATTGATTTTAGCTCAGTTGCAAAAGGCGGGAAGAACATGGGAATCCCTGTTAACAGAGCTAGGTTTTAAGGACAACCCTAAGGAGAAAGGAAAAAGAATGATGGAAAATATTGATCAGCAAACATCAAGTCCTAAAAAACTAGTTCAAACTGTTGAGAAAGAAGGAAAGAATAATGCTGAGAAACCCATCCAAGAAGGCTTATGCCCTGAAGCTTCCTGCACAAATGAAAACCCTGAAAAACTGAGTGTTATGCTGAAAAGTATAGCTTCAAAGAATGCAATTCGTAAACAGTTATTCAAGACAGAGAAACCAAGAACTAGGTTAAGGAAGAAGATGCAGACAGAGAAAAGAGCAGCACATGAAGATGCCATGGATGTTGTAGTGATAGATGATGCTTGTAGTGAAGAAACTGTACATACATCAAAGGATCAGTATGGTATAGATATTGAAAGGTTTATTGATATTCAAGGCGTTGTAGGCTCTATACCAGAAGATTTTTGCACAGACAAGTAGGATAATCCAGATGATGGTTCAGCATTAAAGACTCTGCAGGAAGAAGAAGTCCATATAAGAGAAGAAGACTTGGAAATATCTCTAGAACTAAGCCAAGTTAGGAAGTCTTTGCAAACTTACAAAAAACAAACTAGGTATCTGCAAGACATAAATGAAAAATTGATGGTAGCCAATAAGAGACTTCGTGAAGATCTGGAGGATAAAGAGACAGAATATCAAAAGTCGCTGATAATTTCTAAAGATATTCTAAGGGAGAAACGAGCCATTCAGAAATAGTTGGAACTAGTTAAAGCTCAGAACAAGGAGGACAATAAGGATGCTGAATTCGCCAGACTGCAGAAGCGTTCCTAGGTTTTGAGTGATTTAGCTACACTAGCAGAGGCTTCTAGAAGCCTTTAGAAGTTGAATTGTAGTTTGCTTTTAAGTTATGTTGTTTATTTGACAAATGTATTTCCTATATTACACTTGTACTTGAATACTTTTTAAAAGGGATTGACTTCCCTATTTTTGAGGAGGTTCGATCCATAGATGTAGGATCTTATAGTTAGTTTCAAGAAAACAATATTTTGTATTTTAAGGGGGTCTCGAGAGGAGAAAGGGGTTGGCATTTTTGGAGTTATGAAGACCCAGTTTTGATCACTATCTGTATAACATAAAATACTCTACAGCTTCAATACAGGTTCTACCTTGAATGAGCATGATAATGATTTGTCTGTGTATGTTATGAATTGTGTTTCCTGTAACTTATCATGTATATGGTCCATTGAATTCCATTACAGTGATTCTTATTTTGAAATACAATTACCTTTTAAACTTTCAAAAAACAGAGGCAGTTTCATTGCATGACTTTATGATCGTAGTTACTGATATATTGGACTTTGTGTCTTGTTTTATGTTATACAATTCCTGTATGATTTCATGATTCTCTTATAGCTCTGATTGACATACCAGCCTAGTTCTTTGATAATTGTGTGATTTTTTCCAAGAGCTTTGATTTCATACCAGCTTGGTTTTCATTTTGATTTCATTGATTTGTACATTTTTGAAAAAGATTTCCTTAAGCTTAAACCCCTATAGTCTAGGTTAACCTTTACGGATAACATCTTCTGGCGCCCTTGCCGGGGACGGACAAAGGAAAGGACATCTTCCCTGGGTAATCGACATTTTCATGAAACTGATTTTGCAGGGTGAACAAAATCAATAAGATCTGATATAGACTACATTCAGTCACCTTTTAAAAAAATTTACAATGGCTTCAAAGAAGATAGGAACTCGAGGAAATCCCTCATCCCCTTTGAATCTAGGAGTCTCAGATCCTGAATAGTTGTTAAAGGAGGCTAGGAGAAATTTAATTTCTACTTCATCAGAAAAATTTAAACAACTTGCAGCCTTGGAGATCCCTGAATCTTCATCAATTCCAGTTCATTCTTTTAACCCACATTCAGAAAAAGGAAGAGAGGAGTTAGACTTGTTATTTACCCCTTCCCAAATTGACAATTTCCGTGTTTTTACAAATCCTTTGCTGTCAGAGAAGGTTAAGATTGAATCATTGCAAACATGAGCTTCATCTTTATTTTCAACCCATATTCCTTTGGTTAAGACTGTCCCAGTGAATCAATCAAATCCTGGTAATTTGTCTCCCTCATCACAACAGTCAAGCAGCTTTCAGTCTAATACAAACTTAAACACTTCCATCCCTAGAATGGCTCACCCTCAAAATCAAATGGCTGCTATGGTAGCAGCAAGGTATGCCCCACTTTTTTTACCCCAGCCTCTCAATGCTCTCCCAACAGGAGATTATCAAAAGTACCTTCCAAGGTTTAATGGCCAGGGAGAGGCTACTGCAGAAGAACACTGGGATACATTCTGTAGTTATGCAGACAATCAAAATTTTGAACATGAGGATGTTTGGATGAGGGTTTTTGTTCAAAGTTTAGATGGTGAGGTTAGAAAATGGTTTAGGGAATTACCACCAAACTCCATAGATGGCATAGATGCTTTAGAAGAAGAATTTATGAGACAGTGGGGGGACACTAAAGACTATTTGTATTACATGACAGAGTTTGGATCTTTAAAGAGAAAAAAAGATGAGGCTGTGGGAGACTTTTCCAAAAGATTCAACGAAATGTACAGTAGGATTCCAGCAGAAATAAAACCTACTGAGACAGCAGCAAAGTTAACTTATGCAAACTCATTTGATCATGAGTTTTCTTTGTTATTAAGAGAAAGAAAATCTGTGTCACTTCAAAACATGCAAAATGCAGCATTAGAAGTTGAGTCAAATATTTTGGCCTCAAATAAACTCAAAGAGGAAACATAACACCAAATTGTTGACAAAAAGGGAAAAAGGGAAATCATTACATCCAGCCATACAGGAAGGTCATCAGATAGCAAAATGGATGAAATGAGTAAAATCATAAAAAGTTTGTCTTCTAAGATTGATAGGTTGGAAATGGGAAATAGAAATCAGAATAAGCCCATACCTGAAGGTGATAGAAATCAGAATCAATTTAGAAGACCTTTTGCTCCTAGGTTCTTGCCAAGAGAAAGATGAAATAATGATATACAGAGAGACAGACGAGAAAATGAAGAACAAAGGATTCAACCACCTTTTCAAAATAATAATGTCAGAGATGATGAATCATATGAAATTGATGAAGGGGAGTTAGATGGTTTGGAAGAGGAGGAACACAATATTAGTCAATTTGATGATGATTCTTCCTCTCATTTTCTGACTAAATCTGATTATCAGTATGCTACAGAAATAGATTATTATGAAGGAGATGATTATCAGATGTCTATGCCTGAATTCTGTCAGGAAATACCACAAATATCATATGGTTTAAGATCCGGGGTAGAACATGCAGCACAAACTAAAAAATTGGTGAAGGCTCTTCCTCTTAAACAAAATATGTCTGCAAATCAGAAACAAATTGTAAATGAGAGAAAAGATGAAGTTGTGAATCCTGAGGAGATGAATAAATCTGTAAATGGTTTTAGTTTTGAACATGAGCTTAATAAGGTGAAGATCCATGTGCCTTTAACAGAATTGATTAAGAGTAAAGTTTACAGGGAAGCAGCTTTTAAAACCTTCAGAAATGCAGTGAATTCTACTCCTATCACATCTGATGAGATCAATTTGCAGGATGAAAAACCTACTATTATTGTAGGGTCAAAAACTTTTGATCAGCCTGATGATAATTCTAAATATCCTCCTCCTTTTTATATAACCTTTTCAATACATGATCAGCTATTGCATAATTGTCTGCTAGATTCAGGAGCTTCACATAATCTCATGCCAAAAACAGTCATGGAAGCTTTAGGACTGAGTGTTACTAAACCATACCATGATTTGTATGCATTTGATTCTAGGGCAGTGAAATGTATTGGGGTAATCAAGGATTTGGTGGTGAATTTAACCTAGGTACCCATGAAGAGTGTATTGATGGATATAGTGGTAGCAGATATTTCTCCTAAATTTGGTATGTTATTGTCTAGATCCTGGGCAAAGAAAGTGGGAGGAACTCTGCAGATGGATCTTTTATATGCTACAATTCCAGTATTTGGAGGAGAATTCAGAAGACTTTACAGAGAGGTACAGATGGCATATTTGGTAAGTGACAGTAGACACCCTAATAATCATCCTATCTATTCAATTGATGAAAATTTTGGTTCTTGTATATTGCAACTAAATGATGAAACTGAAGGGGTTTTACAAGTGCAAAAATATATTTCAGTTCAGGTAAAGAAAGAGGAACTAGATGGATTGTGGCAGACGTATTTTGATGGTGCATCAAGTAAAGAGGGGGCAGGAGCAGGAGTATTATTGATTTCAGCTGAAGGTGAGGTTATATCCCTTATGTACAAATTGGAATTTAAAACAACAAATAATACTGCTGAATATGAGGCCTTGATTCTTGGGTTAAAAGCAGCAAAAGACTTAGGTATAAAAGAACTTGCTGTGTTTGGCGACTCCGAATTAGTTATTCAATAGGTAAAAAGGGTTTACCAAGTAAAGCAGTATTTATTGAAGGTCTATAGGAATGAGGTCTGGGATCTAATTGAAAATTTCTTCATAGCCTTCAATATCACCTTTGTCCCAAGAGAATATAATGAGACAGCTGATTCCCTAGCTTTAGCAACAGCCTATTTCAAGGTTCCAAAGGTAACTCATCTGAAATATCCAATTGATGTAAGGTACAGATCTGCTGTCCCAGATAATATTAAACATTGGAAAGTGTTTAATGATGATCAAGAAATAAAAGAATTTCTGGAATTAGTAGGTGAATTCTCAGATGATGCAATTGATCATGAACAGGATTCAGAATGGGTAGAAAATGAACCTTGCAGAAATAATTCAATTTCTGATCACAAAATTGTTGAGTTAAAAGGGAATTTCATTCCTAAGGGACTTGTTCCTTTAGAAAGATTGTTTTCAAAAGATGATACACTGATAAAACCCACCCTGCAGACTACTGAGGAAAATGTTATGGAGTATAATATTGGTTCTAAAAATCAGCCTAAGATGATAAAACTATCAAAATTGCTGTTAGATGAAGAAAGAAGAAAATATGTTGGTTTACTGAAAGAATATAAAGATATTTTTGCTTGGTCATATCATGATTTAAAAACATATGATACCAGCATAATTCTGAGCACAAAATCCCTCTAAAACCAAACACTAAGCCTTTTAAACAAAAGCTTAGAAGGCTTAACCCAGCATTACTGCCAGTAATTGAAAAAGAGGTGAAAAAACTACTAGATGCAAAAATTATTGTGCCTTTGAGGTATTCATCTTGGGTTGCTAATTTAGTGCATGTACGTAAGAAGAATGGAGAGATAAGACTATGTGTAGACTTCCGGAACTTGAATAGATCTTGCCTCAAGGATAACTATTCATTACCAAAAATAGATCAGATTTTGCAGAGGGTTGTAGGTTCTCACAGAATTTCAATGATTGATGGATTTTCTGGTTATAACCAGATTGCAGTTTAGCCGGAGGACCGAGAAAAAACAACATTTACTACTCCATGGGGGACCTTTATGTATGACAAAATTCCCTTTGGACTCATGAATGCAGGTGCTACTTTTCAGAGGCCTATGGATATAGCTTTTGTGGGTGAAAATGAAAAGTTGGTAGTGATATACCAAGATGACATCACAATATTTTCTAAGTCTGATGAAGATCATCTTAAACATTTGAGACAAATTTGCATTAAATGCAGAAAGTTTGGTTTATCACTAAACCCAAAAAAGTCTCACTTTGCCCTGACTGAAGGCAAATTGTTTCTGCTGAAGGAATAAAGATAGATCCAGAGAGAGTCAAGCCTATCTTAAAAATCAGCATTCCTAGAAATAAAAAAGAAATTCAATCTTTTGTTGGAAAAATCAACTTTTTAAGATGGTTTATTCCCAATTTTGCAGAAATAATAAAGCATATTACTTATATGCTTAAGAAAGATAGGGAGGTTAAGTGGTCTAACCAGGATAAACAAGCATTTGAAGCCATAAATCAAGCATTAATAGAGGCCCCAGTGTTGATGGCTCCTAATTATACAAAAGATTTTGCAATCTTCTCATTTGCATCAGAAGACACTATAGCTGTTGTATTACTACAAAAGAACTCAGATAATTTGGAACAGCCAATTTCATTCTTCAATAAAACATTAAGAGACTTAGAGCTGAAATATAATATAATGGAAAAGAAAGCATATGATTTAGTTAAAGCTCTTAAATTTTTTAGAATATATGTTTTACATTCTAAGGTTGTGGCATATGTCCCAAATTCAGCATTCAAAGAGATTCTAGCACAGCCTGACAGCGAAGGAAAAAGAGGCAGATGGATAGCTAAAGTCATGGAATATGACGTAGAAATTAAACCAAAAAAGTTGGTAAAAGGACAGGGATTAGCTAAACTTCTGACGGAATCAAATTGTCAGGTTTTGAATCTTCATGTGATGGCAGAACAGTCAGAGCAGGTTATAGCAATAGAACACAGTAAGCAACAGGTTTATAACAGGTATGGTGAATCTGATTGGTATAAAGATGTTGTGTATTTCCTTTTGTATTTACAATGCCCTCTCGAATTGAATAGGAATGAATGCAGATCGTTAAAACTAAAGGAAATGAAGTATGTTTTAATAGATCAGATTTTGTACTGGAAGGATCCAGGAGGAATATTGTTGAAATGTTTGGAGAAATCCGAAGTTGATGCTGTGATCGCAGAATTGCATAGTGGAGCTTGTGGGGGGCACAAGTACTGGAAGGCAACTGTTTTCAAAATCCTGAGAGCAGGATATTATTGGCCTACCCTTTTCTCAGATGTATATCATCATGTTAGATCGTGTGTGGAATGTCAGAAATTTGCAGGTAAGCATAAGCTTCAGTCCTTACCTTTGAAACCTATTTCAGTGAATGGTCCATTTCAACAGTGGGGTCTAGAATTTATTGGTGAAATTCATCCTCCCTCTAGTGGACAACATAAATGGATTCTAAATGCTACTGATTTTTTCACTAAATGGGTGGAAGCAGTTCCTACAAGGAGAGCAACTGAACAAATCATAATTAATTTCCTTCAAGAAAACATTCTGGGTAGATTTGGTTGCCCTAGGAAATTAGTTACTGATAATGCCCCTACTTTCAAATAAAAAAAGATGGTGAACTTTTGTCAAGAAAATAATATTAGCTTAAAACAGTCCACACCATACTATCCACAAGGAAATGGATTAGCAGAATCCAGCAACAAAAATATTGTAAACAGTATCAAGAAAATGCTATTTGAAAACAAAAGGAGTTGGGATACCAAACTAAAATTTGCTCTCTGGGATGATAGAGTAACAATTAAAAAGTCAATTGGGACATCCCCTTTCCAATTGGTATATGGAATTGATGTTGTTTTTCCTGTTCAATTAGTGACCCCAGTCATTAAGTTTATGCAGGAAATAAAAGAAGAACCAGATGATATCAAAAGAAAAATGTTCCAGATAGTTCAGTTGCAGCAGGAGAGGGAAGCTATCAAGGATACATCTGAGAGACATTAAAGAAGAATGAAGGAAAGCTTTGATAAAAAAGTTTAAAAAAATATGTTTGTAGTTGGTGACCTCGTTCTCAGATGGGATGCAAGAAAGGAAGAAAAAGGTAAGCATGGGAAGTTTGAAAACTTATGGATAGGGACTTTTCAGTCATAAAGATCCTTGGACACAATACTTTTGTCTTACAAAATCTGAAAGGTGAAGAGATTGCAGGTCCAGCCAATGGACGTTTCTTAAAGCATTTTTACACATATTGAAAGACAAAGTGTTATTGTACATAGTCACTGTATATATCATTTTTGCTTCAGATAAGAATCCAACCCAATAAGACAGAAATGGCTTTAGCAGGTTGCTGAAGGCACTGGTCAACATGTTCTCAAAGTTTCACAAGAAAATTTTGTCCCCAGATGGAGCCAGATGTTATCTCTAAGGTTGTTTGACCCTTTTATTTTAAGATCTTTGATTGTGATGTGTTTTTATTTTTTAAAATTTTGCTTTGTTTTACACCTTATGTTTGATTGAACGCCATTATGGTTTTCTTTTAGTATTCTGAATCATCAAAATCTTCATTCATTAGTCACGAACCTATGTATGTGCAAGAGATTGTATGTTATATGGTGGATTGTTAAAACTGGTAGCATTATCCAAACTGGCAGCATTTCATAAACTGGCAGCATTTTACTTACTGGCAGCAGAATTTCAAAGGGTATTTCATTAAAAAGTTTGTTGTTTATAAATACCATGGAGTATAAAGGGGTAATAAACTTTGGTTATATTCATGATTATTTGACATTCGGTATGAATATGTTTTAAAGGCGCCCTTGTCCATAAAATGACTGGTTTTATCGTGTCATTTATGAAATGGTACACCTGTTATCATTTTGAAATTTGAACACTACATGCAATGAATGTTAGTATTGATCATGGCAGAATCGACTTAATTCACTCTTTTCCCTAAAAATCTGTCTCATTATTTTGCTAGTTAACTAGAGAAGGATATTCAGAGACCTGTTTGTATACTGTCAATCTTCATTGATCATGAGCAGCAACATTAGGGTTTGAAGTAGCTGGGGTTTGTTTTCAAACCCTGATAGATTTTATGTTTGAGGGTCTGGATTACATCATATAAACTTCCCTGCATCTCAAAGCAAGCGATTGCAGCAAAGAATTCCCTGTTCAGGGCAGTATAGTGTAAACGCTTTGTTGATTTGCATTACTGACAGAGGCTTAAGGGTAAGACCGACAAGGCCTCGGGTTCTATCCTCACTATCATCTTCACTCTGTTAGGCTTGCAGATCAATCTAATTAGGACTAGCACAAGCATAGGTGCATTATTAAAAAAAAGGGATTGACAGGCCAGAGCTAGCATGGAGTGAATACCTGCCACAGATGTAACTGCATCAAAGCTTAGTGGGTGTGCTTTTTTGTCTGTGATTTAAAGCCCGGTCTGTCTATACAACAAAGTTGGAAATTTTTAGGGTTTTAAATGTCGAAGGCAGTAGACGAAGAAGAGCCAGAGGTTATAGTGAAAAGAAAGCCAGGAGGTTTCATTTGCAGGTTAGAGCCAAACAATACAGACTGGATAATGAAATTTCCTAGGTCTGCTAAACTAATGAAGAAAGCAGGATGGTTTAATTTCTGTGAGAAATTACAAGGTTACCACTCACAGGTAACCATGTTATTTATTAAAAAGTATAGAGATGAAAAAGTTCAGCTGCAAAGCCTGACAATTAGGGTAAACGAGGATTTTGTTGCTGAGGCAATAGGCATTCCGGAACAGGGGGAAAAATGGTTTAAACAACAGGATTTCCAAGGTGATTTCAGTGAATTCTTAATGCCAGGATGTGAAAAGCTAGATTGGAAAAATGGTGTCCATGTTAGCAAAATGAAGCCAGGCTGGAAGATTCCTTTGGAGATGATACAAAATTACATCACATGCGATGGCGGGTATGACAGAGTGTTAAAATGCCATCTAAAATTGCTAATGCACATTAATGGAAGTATACAGGTAAATCTTCCATTTTATTTATTAAAAAGTCTCCAAAAGATGATTTCCAGGGTTCAAAGCCATCTCGAGTATACTGCTCGATCTGTCTATCATCAAGGCTTAATTAAACTATTGATTTTAGCTCAGTTGCAAAAGGAGGGAAGAACATGGGAATCCCTGTTAACAGAGCTAGGGTTTAAGGAAAACCCTAAGGAGAAAGGCAAAAGAATGATGGAAAATATTGATCAGCAAACATCAAGTCCTAAAAAACTAGTTCAAACTGTTGAGAAAGAAGGAAATAATACTGCTGAGAAACCCATCCAAGAAGGCTTATGCCCTGAAGCTTCCTGCACAAATGAAAACCCTGAAAAACTGAGTGTTATGCTGAAAAGTATAGCTTCAAAGAATGCAATTCGTAAACAGTTATTCAAGACAGAGAAACCAAGAACTAGGTTAAGGAAGAAGATACAGACAGAGAAAAGAGCAACACATGAAGATGCCATGGATGTTGTAGTGATAGATGATGCTCGTAGTGAAGAAACTGTACATACATCAAAGGATCAGTATGGTATAGATATTGAAAGGTTTATTGATATTCAAGGCATTGCAGTCTCTATACTAGAAGATTTTTGCACAGACAAGTAGGATAATCCAGATGATGGTTCAGCATCAAAGACTCTACAGGAAGAAGAAGTCCATATAAGAGAAGAAGACTTGGAAATATCTCCAGAACTAAGCCAAGTTAGGAAGTCTCGCAAACGTACAAAGAACAAACCAGGTATCTGCAAGACATAAATGAAAAGTTGATGGTAGCCAATAAGGGACTTCGTGAAGATCTGGAGGATAAAGAGATAGAATATCAAAAGTTGTTGATAATTTCTAAAGATATTCTAAGGGAGAAACGAGCCATTCAGAAACAACTGGAACTAGTCAAAGCTCAGAAGAAGGAGGACAATAAGGATGCTAAATTCGCCAGACTACAGAAGCGTTCCCAGGTTTTTAGTGATTTAGCTACACTAGCAGAGGCTTCCAGAAGCCTTTAGAAGTTGAATTGTAATTTGCTTTTAAGTTATGTTGTTTATTTGGCAAATGTATTTCCTATATTACACTTGTACTTGAATACTTTTTAAAAGGGATTGACTTCCCTATTTTTGAGGAGGTTCGATCCATAGATGTAGGATCTTATAGTTAGTTTCAAGAAAACAATATTTTGTATTTTAAGGGGGTCTCGAGAGGAGACAGGGGTTGGCATTTTTGGAGTTATGAAGACTCAGTTTTGATCACTATCTATATAACATAAAATACTCTACAGCTTCAATATAGGTTCTACCTTGAATGAGCATGATTATGATTTGTCTGTGTATGTTATGAATTGTGTTTCCTGTAACTTATAATGTATATGGTCCATTGAATTCCATTACAGTGATTCTTATTTTGAAATACAATTACCTTTTAAACTTTCAAAAAACAGAGGCAGTTTCATTGCATGACTTTATGATCGTAGTTACTGATATATTGGACTTTGTGTCTTGTTTTATGTTATAGAGTTCCTGTATGATTTCATGATTCTCTTATAGCTCTGATTGACATACCAGCCTAGTTATTTGATAATGGTGTGATTTTTTCCAATAGCTTTGATTTCATACCATCTTGGTTTTCATTTTGATTTCATTGATTTGTACATTTTTGAAAAAGATTTCCTTAAGCTTGAACCCTTGTAGTCTAGGTTCAACTTTAGGGATAAAACATAGCATCCTTGTCTGTTGAAGCAAGCAGAAAACCATAGGGGTGTTGTAGTATCCTAGTTTGTAGTTGTAGGTAAAACCTAGGGTGTGTTTTGCATCCTTTTTGTAGTAGCAGATAAACAATTTTGTAAAATTCATCTTATTAATGAGTTTGTGTTGGTGGTTTTCTCTTTGAG
>LPNX010585043.1:443866-474642 GCA_001517045.1 Pseudotsuga menziesii
TAATTTGCTCAGGGAAATGCCATAATATCAATCTAGCTAAGGGGGAATATGTATTGAATAGTCCAATTATTGTTATCCCAATGGGTGGTGCTGGTGTTGTCTTGGGTGTCCAATTGTTATAATCATTGGGAACAATGGCTTTTAATTTTAAAAAACGTTTCATGAAATTTTCATGGGAAGGTAAAGAATATGAGTTAAATGGTATCACAGGAAAACCAAGCAAGGTGATAAGCTCTAATGGTATGACAATGTTGTTAAAAAATGGACATCAAGGTATAGTTGCACAATTATGCTCATTAGATGTTCAAAAATCAATATTCTCTATCTCCCCAGATCTCCAAAGGGTCATTAATAAGCATTCCAAGGTATTTGAAGATATTCCCAAAGTTATTCTACCTATTTGTGACTTTGATCATGCTATCCACTTAATTCCAGATAGTGTTCCTCCTAACATCAGACCTTACCGATATCCCTATATCCAAAAGAGTGAAATTGAGAGTATGGTGGAGGAAATGTTAGAGGCTGGCATAATTAGGCCGAGCCAAAGTTCTTACTCTACACTAGTGGTAATGGTACACAAGCCAGATGGATCATGGCGTATGTGTCCTGATTATAGAGAGATCAACAAGATCACCATTAAAGATAAGTTTCCCATTCCCGTCATTTATGAATTGTTAGATGAATTACATGGAGCAGTTGTATTTACAAAGTTGGATCTTCGTTCTGGGTATCATCAGATTCGAATGAAGGATGAAGGCATCCCTAAAACAACATTAAGAACTCATGAAGGTCACTATGATTTTTTGGTCATGCCATTTGGTCTAACAAATACACCTTCCACATTTCAAGGTTTGATGAATTCTATTTTCAAGCCTTTCCTTAGAAAATTTCTGCTGGTATTCTTTAATGATATATTAATCTATAGCAAGTCTCGGGAAGAACATGTTCAACATGTTGACAAGGTACTACACTAATAAAGGAGAAAGAATTGTAAGCAAAACCGTCAAAATGTTTATTTGGAATAAAGGAGGTAGAGTATTTGGGTCATATTGTATCTCATGAAGGTGTCAAGGTAAACCCTAAAAAAAAATCCATGATGGACTCGCCGATTCCTAAAACCCTGAAGAATCTTCAAGGATTCTTAGGTCTGACAGGGTACTCCCACAAGTTTGTTCAAAACTATGGAAGAATAGTAGCTCCTCTAACATCGTTACTGAAGAAAGATGCATTTTCTTGGACTCCAGAGGCAACTCAAGCCTTGCAACAACTCAAAGAGGCCATGTGTAAAGCTCATGTTTTGGCGACACCAGACTTCACAAAAACCTTTATTGTGGAATGTGATGCTTCAGGAAATGGAATTGGAGCTGTACTAATGCAAGAAGGACACCTTATTGCCTTCACAAGTCATCCAATCAAGGGAAAGAACTTAAAAAATCCCATTTATGAGAAGAAAATGTTGGAAATACTACATGCCTTGAAGAAATGGCGCCCCAACCTTATAGGGAGACATTTCAAGGTTAAAACTGATCATGATAGCCTTAAATACTTCTTGGAACAAAGGCTATCTTCTGAAGAGCAACAAAGATGTTGGGATATGACTTTGAAATCATCTACAAAAAGGGGAAGCAAAATGTTGTCACAGATGCACTCTCCAGGAAAGATGATGATGTTGAAGCATTACTCTATGCTATTTTGATCATCCAACCAGATTGGATAGCCGAAACAGTGGACGGATGGAAAAATGACGAAAAAATATGGACATTTATTCAAAAGCTGTAGCAGGATCCCAATGCCTCTAATACATTTAGGTGGAAATATGACTTGCTATGGTACAAGGATCGCTTATTTCTTGGTAAGAGTTCCCAGCTCAAGCAAAATGTACTTTTTGAATTCCACTCTTTGCCGATAGGAGGGCACTCAGGTTTCTTAAAAACCTACCATAGGGTAAAGAAAGTTTTTTTTTTGCATGGTCTTAAAACTGAAGTTCAAAAATTTGTGGTAGAATGTTTGGTTTTCCAACAAAATAAAGTGGAAAAAATTAAGACTCCTAGTCTCCTACAACCACTTTCCATTCCAAGCTAAAGGTGGACAGAGGTCTTGATGGATTTTATCATAGGTTTACCAAAGTCTGAAGGAAAGAGTGTCATCAGGGTGGTTTTTGATAGACTTACTAAATATGCAAACTTCTGTGTACTATCTCACCCCTTCAAAGCAAGCACAATCACAAATTATTTTATGGAGACAGTACACAAACTACATGGTACTCCAAATATTATAGTAAGTGACACAGATCCCATTTTCACTAGAATTTTTTGGACTGAATTATTTTCTTGTTTGGGTATTCAACTGGCTCATTGCTCATCTTATCACCCTCAATCTGATGGAAAAACAGAGATAGTAAACAAATGCTTGGAAGGGTATATTCGATGTTTTGCAGCCGATGAACAAACATAATGGGTCAAGTGGTTACCCTTGGCAGAATGGTGGTATAATACTTCCTTCCATACATCATAAAAAATGACCCCATTTATGGCACTATATGGCTACCATCCACCATCCATCACATCTTCACTAAGGGACTCTACGGTTCGAGCAGTGGAAGGCCACATGGAGAATCAACAACAAGTTCTTCAACTCTTAAAGGACAACCTGAATCTAGCACAAAAGCGAATGAAACAACAAGTAGATCAACACGGTAGTGAATGAAGCTTTAATGTTGGGATTGGGTGTTTTTAAGACTACAACCATACAAATAGATGTCCCTAAAGAACACCAAGAAGAATAATAAATTATCACCTAAATACTTCGATCCCTACAACGTGTTACAAAAGATTGGTAGTATGGCCTACAAATTGGAACCACCTGCATCTTCAAGAGTCCATCCAGTTTTCTAGGTTTCCTATTTAAAGAAGGTTGTAGGTGACAAGCTACCAAATCAAACGATGTTACCAAAACTTGATGAGGAAAGAAAAATCATCTTGGAGCCTAAAGAAATTACTGAAATACGAACTAGACAACTTCGAAATCAATCAATTTTAGAGTATCTCATTAAATGGAAGAACTTACCCACAGAAGATTCAAGATGGGAAGATGAGTCCTTTATACATCAGCATCCAGAACTACTTCAGCATTGAGGACAACACTTTTTGAAGGGGAGGGGCATGTTAAGCCCTTAATGATGACACATTACACCATATAGTGTGGCACATTACCCCCTATATTGTGGTGCATTACATATTATTTATGTAGGCTTGGGTCGATTAGTGGGTTTATTAGTTGTTATTGTACACCTTTATCTATTATATATAGGAAGGAGATCTTCTAATTTTATTCATCATAGTATCTTATCTTGTCTTGTGTACTCAGTACATTATGTAAGGAGGTTCCTCCCTCGAAGAGGATTGATATTTATCTCTGCTATTCATTTTTTAGTCGTGGATTACTCACTTATTGTATCTCTTTTTTTATGCTATATCTGGGACTTGGTTGCATAACACATACAATTCTGGAAATATTTTCTAATGCTACATGAATGGAAGTCAATGCAGAAAAATAAAACATTTATACAAACAAGATTCAAGCGAGAAGTTTGACTGAAATCAATAAGCTTTTCCAGTTTAAGATTGGTCAGATGGAAGAAGGTTTTAGATATTTTGGTTTTATGATAAAACCAAATAACTATCATGTGAAGGACTGGATTCGGTTGATAAAGTCTTAGATTTTTATCATTTAAGCAATATGATCTTAGGATCTTATTTGAGAGAATAAAATGCACAAAAATCAATCACAAGAGACAATAGACCCAAATATTTTCCTCGGGGAAACCATAAAGGAGAAAATCCTGCAACTTCCTTAGAGATAGAATGAGCACCATTGGCAGCAGTAAAACCCAAAGATAAAAAGATGATCTCCAACAACTGCTCTCTCTCTCACTTGAGCGGGATTCTCCTCTCTCACCTATGCGCTATAGCTGGGTGAGTGTGCGTTTCAAATAGAGAGACTCAGTCTCTATTTATACTAGTTTCCAACTTGACAATTACTTACCAGGGCCGACTTCTCTAGGAGAGTCTAATAACCCTAGTGCCCCACAACTGTGAGGAATTTCCCCCCTAATCAACAAGGAGGGTTAACCTCTATGACTTTACATGACTTGATTACATTAATGATTCTCTCGATAGGAACATTAGGGACCAATGAAATACAATATATGAAATATACAAGTGAATACATTCTGAAGTTACAAATACATCAACACTCCCTCTTAAATAGGAAGGTATTCTCTATACACAATTCATCAGCACAAGTCTTCGTCACTGGATCATCACTGGATCATCATTAAAGCTGGATCATCATCAAAGCAGGATCATTACTGGATCATCATCATCACTACTTTCGCTATCTCAATCAAATGGTGCTATCTCTCAATTCTACTCATCACAGGAAGTTCTATAGGGCCAACCCTTTTTCATGATGGTTGTAGGCCTAGCCTCCATGTAGGTCTTCATCTTCTTCAACAATTATATCTGACCATGGGAGGAACACATCCAACATCCATGTCAGAAAGGCCCGCCCAACACTTATATCTGACCATGGGAGGAACACATCCAACATCCATGTCAAAAAGGCACGCCTAGCACTCACATCTGACCATGGGAGGATCACATCCAAAATCCATGTCAGAAAGGCCCAAAACTTACATCCACCAGCATTATAGGACACCATCTACCATCCAAGGAAAGGCCCTGCACTTACATCCACCGGCATGGTAGGACACACCATCTACCATCCGAGGAAAGGCTCTGCACTTACATCCACCGGCATGGTAGGACACACCATCTACCATTCGGGGAAAGGCTCTGCACTTACATCCACCAGCATGGTAGGACACACCATCTACCATCCGTGGAAAGGATCTGCACTTACATCCATCGACATGGTAGGAAACACCATCTACCATCCAAGGAAAGGCTCTGCACTTACATCCACCGGCATGGTAGGCCACACCATCTACCATCCAGGGAAAGGATCTGCACTTACATCCACCGACATGGTAGGACACACCATCTACCATCCGGGGAAAGGATCTGCACTTACATCTGACCATGGGAGGCCCCACCTACCACCATGTCAGAAAGGCTCATGGACTCATCACTTCCCCTTAGAAGGAACCTCGATCTGGAGAACACCAAGCTTCTCCCTGAAGTACTCAAAATTCACTCTGGCTAATGGCTTGGTCAACACATCAACTATCTACTCGTCCGTCACAACATACTAGAGCTTCACTGCTCCTCTTTGCACCATATCCCTGATATAGTGATATTTGATCTCGATATGCTTCGACTTGTCATGGAACACCGGGTTCTTCGACAACTTCACACAAATTTGGTTGTCGCAATATATACAAGTAGCATCCAACTAGAGATCAAACAAATCAGATAGTAGCTTCCTCAGCCACACTGCCTCACAACTAGCTGAACAAGCCGTGACATACTCTGCTTTAGCTGTACTCAGTGCCACACAGGATTGCTTCCTACTAAACCAAGAGATCACACCTGATCCCATACTGAAGCAGCACCCCAAAGTGATCTTCCTATCAATAGAACTTTCTGCCCAATCCGAATCCACATAACCTTCCAGGTTAATCTTTTGATTCATCCCATACTTGAGCCCATAATCAACTGTACCCTTCAGGTACCTCAGAATATGCTTTGTAACAATCAGGTGAACATGTCTCGGATCCGTCAGGAAATGGCTCAATGTGTTCACAACAAAGAAAATATTTGGTCTTGTATTCGTCATGTACATCAAGGACCCAATCATCTGACAATACATCGTAGCATCAATTGATTCTAATGAAGTATCACTCAATAGCTTCAGGTTTGATGCCATAGATGTGGTCATGGCTTTGCATATCATCATCCCTAACCTCTTCAAGATATCTACTGCATACTTCCCTTGTCCCAAGGAGATTCCATCTGTATTATGCGACACCTCCATGCCTAGAAAGTAGTGCATCATACCCAAGTCCTTCATCTCGAACTCAACAACAAGCTTCCCCTTCGTATCAGCAATCAACCCATCCTCACATGCTACAAACGGGTCATCTACATATAGTAGGAGTATCACAGGGTTCGTTTCCTCAACCTTATAATAAAGGTTGGAATCCGCTTTACTCTTGGTAAATCCTAATCCAGTCAGGAAGTTGTCAATTCTGTCATACCATGTCTTGGGTTCCTGTTTCAAACCGTACAGGGATTTATTTAATTTAAACACATGAGTTTCCCTATCATGTGTCTCAAAACGGAGTGGCTACTCCACATACACTTGTTCTTCCACTACACCATTCAAGAAAGTAGTATTGACATCCCTCTAGTGTATCTTCCACTTCATTAATGTAGCTAGAGAAAGTACCGATCTGATGGAATTGTATCTAGCTATAGGTGCAAAAGTCTCCTCATAATATATCCCTTCTTTCTGGGAGAAGCCATGAGCCACAACTCTTGCTTTATATTTCTCTATGTTGGCATTTGCAGCATGCTTGATCTTGTAGATCCACTTGGAAGTCACAACAGACTTCCCCTTTGGTCTTGGGACAACATCCCATACATCGTTCTTCATGATCGATTGGTACTCTTCGATCATAGCATCCTTTCATTATTTCTTCTCTGCCGCTTCTTCATAGTTGGAAGGTTATTTATCAATGATGTCACATAATAGGGCTACATATCCGGACTAGGACCTAGTTTGATTCCTTTCTCTGTGCATTTATTCTAGAGCCCCATATCTTTCTGCACCTTGGATAGCCTCTCATACCTATGCCGGTTTTATTTTGTGAGGATTCTTCTCCTAGGGTGGATCTACAGGTTCTTGGGGTTCTTGTATTTCTCTATCTTCATCTTGAGTTGCATCATTCATAGTTGTATCTTGAATTCTGGGTGCTTCTGCTTCTTCAGGGACTTCAACAGGTCTCTTTCTAGATTTGTTGTAAGCTGAGTCTTTGTCAAATGTTACGTCTCTACGGATGTCGATCTTCTTGAATCCTGGGAAGTATATTCTGTAAGCCTTCGAGCTTTCACTATATCCCACAAATATACCCTTCTTTCCTGAAGGGTTTAACTTTGTCCTCTTTTCTTTTGGAATGTGTATGTACACTGGACAACCAAATATTCCGAGATGACTGAATTCTAGTTTCTTGCCGGATAAAACTTCTTCAGGTGTCTTGTTCTCAAGTAATCTATGTGGAGTACGGTTCTATACATACACAGCTGTCCTAATAGCTTCTGCCCATAGTGTTAGTGATTGAGCAAAAAATGAAGAAACTTGAACTTTAAAACTTTAATCCATAATAGCAGTGCATATAAATCTCATCAATTATCCAAAGACACAAATCAAACCATAGAACACAAGATATACCCTGGGAAAACCCTCTACTGATTTAGAGGATACAAAACCCAGCAAATGATCTTAGAGTATGATTGATAAGTAGCAAAGAATGATTACAACACAATAGCATATTGGTTTCACCGAGAGCACCAGAGAGAGGAGATTGAATGGAACACCGTATCTAACTTGCCAAGTGCATAGCACTTTAATAACAAGTCAAATTAGGTTTTACAACAAAAATAGAATGGTTGCATGTATCAACAACTTGTTAACACTTTGAACACTGATCCATGTTCAATCATGCGCCCCCATGATCTAGTGCCAAGCCTTCCATTAATTAACTAACTCTAACTGAGTTATTAACTGAGATGAACATAATGGTACTACATGCAACTGAGTGTAACTGCATACAACTGAGTGTAACTGAACTAAAATGAATGTAACTGAACATAACTGAATGTAACTGAACTGAATTGAATGTAACTGAATGTAACTGAACAGTAACTGAATGTAACTGAACTGAACTGAATGTAATCGAACTGAATGTAACTAAACTGAACTGAATGTAACTGAACTGAACTGAACTGAATGTAACTGAATAGTAACTGAATGTAACCGAATAGAACTAGTGCTTCTCCATCAGTTTTTATTTCCAACAATCACTTGCATAAATTAAGGAGTTGATTCCTTAATTAACTGAACTTGTTTACCATAACTAATACTCAACTGATATCTAATCAATTCAAGTTTACTTGGTGGAAACATATGCAATTCGAGTTCTCTCTATTTCTCTGTGCTTATAGTAAATATCTATGCATGGTCCATATGTGTTTTCATTAAATAATCATCTTTATCATATCATACTCATAAGATCGTTTCCAAACCTATGATCATATGTATTGCCCTAGGTCATGTAGTCACATGCTAAAGTAAATCACTCTAGGGGTAGCTAATCCCTAAAAGAGACTTGTAGCACTTGTTGACCATGACTAGCCATACATCACATAGTATATCTACTTTACATAGTAAAGTACACCCCCTCACAATATGAGGATATTCGTAGGACTACACAAGCCTACTGTCCACCTCAATCATATGAGGATATTCATAGGACTACACAAGCCTACTGTCCACCTCAATCATATGAGGATATTCGTAGGACTACACAAGCCTACTGTCCACCTCAATCATATGAGGATATTCATAGGAATACATAAGCCTAATGTCTTGATATTACTCACAAGAATTTACAACATCACCACCTCAATGAGATGAGGATATTTGTGGGACTACACAAGTCTACTGTCTTGCTATTACTTACAAGACTGGAGAATGACTCCTGATGCTGTAATATCAACACATAGATGCATGGATAGATCTTGATCATGAAGCATTTACAACTTCCATAATCATTATATTCTTCCTTTCTGCAACCCCATTATGTTGTGGATTATATGGAGTAGTCAACTCCCTCTTAATCCCTGAATATCTACATAATTCTTTGAATTCATTTGATGTGAATTCTCTGCCATTGTCTGATCGAAAGGTCTTGATTTTCTTTTTTGTGTGGTTCTCGATCAAGGCTTTGAATTCTTTGAACTTGCTGAATACTTCATCTTTGTTTTTCAATAAGTATATCCATGTCTTCCTAGAAAAATCATCAATGAAAGAAACATAGTATACATACCCACTCAATGAACTGGATGACATTGGACCACATACATCTGAGTGGATGATTTCCAAGATTCCTTTTGCCTTGCTCTCACTACTTGGAAACGTCTTCTTTGTGTTCTTTCCTTTCGCACATCCTTTGCAAAAACCTTCACGTTTTTCCTGTATTTCTGGAAGACCTTCAACATCTTTTCTTGCAAGTGGTAGTGACCTATAGTGCACATGTGCAAGCCTCCTATGCCAAAGTTCATTTGGCTCTACCGAGTCATGGACCAAGGCTTGTTCTAGTTGGCCCTTTAGCTTGTATAAGCCTTCCTCTTGCTCTCCAATCACTACTGCATCATCTATTGTCTTTCCCTTTGGCCACATAAGGAATTGTGCATCTACAAATGCAACCCTTGTGACTTTTGCATCCAATGCAGATATGGAGAGGAGATTCTTCTTTAGTATTGGTACAAACAGGACATCCTTCATCTTCATAGAATTTCCAGAGTCTAGCTTATAGGAGGATTCACCACTGCCTTTTATTGGATACTGGTAGTCATCCCCAAGTTTTACTTTGTGGGGTGATCCATGTTTGAATAGTTTCACAAAATATTCCTTGAATCCCATCATGTGTTTGGAAGCCCCACTGTCTATAAGACAATCATTGATTCCATTTGTGACAGTTCCTGTAAGGGAAGAAATCAAAACGTACTCTTCATCTCTTGTAGAATCTTCACATTCTTGTTTGACTCTCTTCCTGGGAGGATCATCATCATGTGCAGTGTGAGCATGATGTTTTATTTTGTCCTTCTTCTTGCGAGAGTTACTTTTATTTATAGGACAATCTCTGGAAAAGTTTCCTCTCTCATCACATGTAAAGAATCTAAGTTTAGATAAATCTTTGTTATATCTTCTAGGGTTATCTTTCTGGTGAGAATGCTTACCTTTGGGATGATGATAGTCCCTTCTTCTTTTCTTGGAGTCTACTATGAGAGTTTGATCTTCACTTCCCATATTTTCTTCTCGGGCTACTATTCGAGCTTCTTCTTGTGAGAATTCCTCCCATAGTCTACTGAAGGTGACTAACTTTCTTCTAGTACAAATCCCTTGAATGAAAGAGTCCCATGACCTAGGGAGACCATTCAAGGTGGTCATCACAATTTCTGCATTCTCTACTTCTTCATCTACTGCTTCAAGTTGTTCTTTGATCTGGGAGACCCTTGTAAAGTATGATTGTATGGTCTCCGCATTCTGGATCTTCACATTCTTCAATTGATTTTTCAAAGTCATCTTCCGATTCATGTTCTTCCCTTCAAATAGCTTGGTCAGGGCATCAAACATCTCTTTAGGTGTCTCTAGGGAGGACACCTGTGGTATGAGGTGATCCTTGATTGAATCAACAATAATCCTCTTGGCCTTGATCAAGTTCTTCTTGTGTAAGGCCTTAGCCTCATCTCCCTCTGGAACTGGAACCTCTTCATTGATGTAGGAGTCCAATTCATTTTCTTCAAAAACTAGTGAGATCCTATACTTCCATGCTTGGAAGTTATCAACTCCCTTAATATTTTTATCAATCTTGGTGTGATGAGACATCTTAATTGAGAACCTCAAATGGAAATACAAAATATTTAGATCTTACCAATTTGAGAAGCTGAAAACTAGATCTGGAGCTGATCTTCTGTAGTGCTAGTTTTCTGGTTCTGGGGCAAATTAGGGTTTGACTTTCCTAGAGTTCTTCTCAACCAAAAACTTCGATCTTGGTCTCTAAACTTTGATTTTGAGGAGGAGAGTAAACCTATACTGGGCTCACTCAAAAATTCCACTTTTGTAAAAATCCCTAATTTCCCGATGTAATGGTAGGTCAAAAACTGAAAAAACTCAAAATTAGATTATGCTTCAACAGAAAGACGCGCCCTTTAGTGCAGAGTCAGCCTAGCCTCCTTTTGCTGATGGATTGTGGAGAGAGACCCAAAAAGTAAGAAGCCCTAGATTTTGCAGCTGCACAGTATCTTCTTCTTAGGTTAGCTTTGATACCATGTTAGATTTTTATCATTTAAGCAATATGATCTTAGGATCTTATGTGAGAGAATAACATGCACAACAATCAATCACAAGAGATAATAGACACAAATATTTTCCCCGGGGAAGCCATAAAGGAGAAAACCCTGCAACTTCCTCAGATATAGAATGAGCACCAATGGCAGCAGTAAAACCCAAAGATAAAAAGATGATCTCCAACAGCTGTTCTCTCTCTCACTTGAGCGAGCTTCTCCTCTCTCACCTATGCACTATAGTTGGGTGAGTGTGTGTTTCAAATAGAGAGACCCACTCTCTATTTATACTAGTTTCTGACTTGACAATTACTTACCAGGGCCGAATTCTCTAGGAGAGTATAATATTCCTAGTGCCCCACAACTGCGAGGACTTTCCCCCCTGATCAACAAGGAGCGCTAACATCTATGACTTTACATGACTTGATTACATTAATGATTCTCCCGATAGGAACATCAGGGACCAATGAAATACAATATATGAGATATACAAGTGAATACATTCTGAAGTTACAAATACATCAACATAAAGAAGATTGGAAAGAGAATTTCAAATTGGTCATACAGATTCTTATCTGTAGGTGGAAGACTTACACTAGTCAAGTTGGTTTTTCTTGGTATACCATTTTTTTGGTGTTCTTTATTTATGCTTCCACGGTCTATTATTAATATCATTATTGACAAAATTTTCTATTTTCTATGGGTTGGGAATATGAAGGAAAGAAAAATTCATTTAGCCTCTTGGGAAATTCTTGCTTTACCTAAAGCATTGGGGGGATGGGGCATAAAACATCTGGCAGGTTTCAATACGACTTTGTGCTTAAAAAGTATGTGGAGATGTATGTTTGATAATGCCTTGTGGAGTATGGTGATGAGAACTAAGTACTTAAAGAAGTGGACTGTGATTAGATGGTTTAGATTGGTTGTTTTTCAACAAAAGGGAGCTTTAATTATCTAGAATAGTTTTTTGAAGGTATTTCACTGGCTTAAAAAGGGGATCCGCTGGGATATAGGTAATGGAAAAATTGTCTTTATTTGGATGGATCCTTTGTAGGAGACAATGATCATTATGCTTTACGCAAGAAATTCTTGACCATTTAGAGATGATTGGTCTTAAAACCCTTGATCAGATTAAGAGACCTACTTGGTCTGTTTTAAAGGGTGGATATTGGTTCAAGTGATTGGGTGCTAATATGGGATAATTTTATAAGTGTTTTGAAGGATTTTGGGATTAGGCTGAATTATGAAGAGGACAAACTGGTTTGTCCTGAAAATAAAAAGTTAGTGTACATCACTGCCAAATTGGCTTATGATTTCATTGCAAAAAATTGGAGTAGAGGGGACATCAGGTGGTGGTTTAAAAAGTTGTGGAAATTGAAGGTGCCAAAAAAACTGAAATGCTTATGGTGCCTATCTCTGAACAACAAGCTGCTAACTTGGGATAATCTTATGAGGAGAGGATGGCAGGGCCTAAGCTATTGTGTAATGTGTAAGCAGAGGAGGGAAAGTGCTTTTCATATATTTGTTAATTGCTCTTTTGCAAAAATGTTTGGTATTTTGTAAAGTATTTGCTTGGGGTTATGAGAATCTGGAATATTGCTTCACTGTCTAGTCCAAAAAAGTTGGTACATATAAACTTCTTCCAATATTCATTTCATGGGTTATCTAGATTTCAAGGAATAGGATTGTTTTTCAGCATATTTCTCCCAATATTATGATCTGCGGGCTTAAAGGTATGAGCATGTTTACAGAGTATACGGAAATTAATCATTCAAAATTTTTTAAAAGGATATTTGCTCCAAAGACTTCCTTATACTGTGTTCAAGGTTTCTTTGATAGTGCTTCATATAAAAATATATGTGGCTGTGGAATGGTCCTTTACCTTAATAAGGATCATTATTTTACATCAAGAATGGGTAGAGGGTTTGACACCAATACAAAATCGGAGTTGTTGATTCTTTGGGGGCTTTTACAGTTTGCAACTGATTGGAATTTCAGATATTTTATTTTTTGGAGATTCTAAAGTGATTAATGACTGGATCAATGGAAAATCCAATCTTTAGGTGTTGTAGCTAAAGTAGTGGAGTAAGAGAGTTAAACATCCTAAGTCCTTCTTTTTTCATCTCTCTTTTAGGCATGTTTCCATATCTTTCAATCTTTTGGCGGATGTTCTTTCTAAAAGGGCTATTACTCATAATGTTTGCACACTGTTTTATCAAGAATTTCTAGAGGAAACTCTGCTCTGTGAGGGAACAATTGATTTGGTAGATTTGGCATGAATATGTTATATAGGATTGAAGAAATGTTTTTATTATTATTATTCTAGTTTGATAGAAAGCTATGTTGAAATATATAGTTTTGTATGCTTTATTTATGCAAGGATGAGGAGCTGATGAAGGACTATTCTCAGCATGAAGACTGAAAGGTTGTCTTGATATGTAAAACTTTTTCTTTGATTCAATGAATAACAAGAAAAATGACTTTTTCTTATGAAATAAAAACTTTATTGGAGAATTTCTCAAGCAACACATTACATGAGTTTGACTCTTCATAATTCAACCAACCAAAAAATTCATCCCAAGAACCTTTCAGAGTTTGCTTGGCTTTTCCTTTCTCCCTTGTGAGAGTGAACAATTAAAAAAGTTAGAGATGTCTACGTTGTGGCATTTTCTTTCTCCTTTGTGAGAGAGTGAAAAATTAAAAAAAGTTAAAGATGTCTATATTGTGGCATTTTGTCATTATTGGTACAATTATAAAATCACTTTAATATTTATGTGCAAATGGATGTTGCTATGTGTGGTGTCTCAACATTGTCATTATGACTAAATTACATTCTTTTTTTCTTCAAAATGGTTCATCCTAATTCGAGGGATCAATAACTAAATTAGTAGGGAGGTAAGTTTGTACTCTTCCAACCGGGTTCAAATCCCAATAAGATATAGGCTCATCATGACAATGCTAGAAGGGAAAGCACCCTAAGATAAAGGTCATTTTGGACATGCTTCATGACGTCTCAACCCTTTCTAAGTCACGAGTTATTGGTATATCTGGCTTGCAAGTTGTTGGATATATTCTTGGGTTATAATTGCAACCAACAAAATTTGAACCTGGGTCTCATTTAGGTAATCCTAGCCAGTTACCAATTCTGATGGTTTTCTAAAAATAAAAAGGGTTCATCCTAAGAATCCTCAAAGCAACAAAAAAAAGGGTCCATCCAACAAAAAAAATGCATATCTATACACTAAGGTATATGTTAGTCATAGAGATGATGTTTACTTGAATGTGATAGAGTATGAATACTATAGCATAAACCCATATAAACATTAACCTAGTATCACTACTATAATACATGGTTGTATTGTCATCATTAGTGTTGTACTTGAATGTGATAGTTTATGAATACTATAGCATAAACCCAAATAAACATGAACCTATTATCACTACTACAATACAGGGTTGCAATGTCATCGTGTATTTTTTTTCTAAGAAAAAAAAAGTTTGAACAACACAAAACACAACGTTATAAGAGGCATTGTGTTTTGCATCAATTTTGTATCAAGACTACTTCACATTTTTTTTAACTCAAACGATTATATATATATTTTGAAAAGGTGAATAATTCCTGGAATGACCAAGCAATAGCTAGATCAACCATTTACAATAAGGCCAGAATATATCTTCTATAGGACCCAGATTTTAAGACAATATTCAGGAAGGGAAATTCAACTTTACAATATTCAGGAAAAAGATTTCTAATCATCATCTCTCACACATATAACAATTACGGTAGCGCCTGCATAGTACAAGGTTCTCCATTGGAACTGAAGCTTCCTTAAGAAAAAGACAAGCTTTATTAGCCAAAGAATTCGCTTGCTTGTTCAACTCTCATAAAATGTGAAAAGAAGAGACTTTCTCAAACTCTTTCAAGAAGTTACGAATTCTTTGCAAAATTTTATCCAATGAAGGATTATTGAACCGTGAGTCAGAATTTAACAGTTTTATCAAGACCTTTGAATCCCCAAAAAATTGTATTTCCTTGAGACCAATCTTCTTGGAAATTTGGCAGGCCCTAAGAAGGCTATAACTCTCTGCCTGGTTATTAGAACAAATTCCTAATCCCCAATAGAAACTAGATATTTTCTCGCTGCCCGAAGAGAAGATTAGGCTGCCAGCACCCACAACTGCAGGGTTCCCTTTAGATGCACCATCAAAGAAAATTGTATAAAATCCCTTACTCTTCCACATTATCTGCAGTTAATCTCAGACACCAGAGAGGAGGCAACATTGGTTTGAATTTTTTTTTAAACACTAATTTTTGAGCTGCATCCCAACCACTCTGACATTTCTTGTGGAATTGAGGAAATACAAGTTCTGACTGTTTCAAATATCTACAAATTGGTTTTATTAGCAACGCCAATGGGGGTCCATACTCTAGCATTGAACAAAAGATCATTCCTTGCAAGCCATATTTCCCACCAAACGCACTTGGGGATGATGTGCCAGGAAATCCGTCCCTCACTTTTTCCTTTTGACGCAGGGATCCTGTCCAGCTGAGAAGAAAACAAAGACGTAACCGTCATGTCGGATGGTGCTGCAATCGAGAGATTCAACATAACCAAGCGCCAAACTGCTTGGGTGAACTCGCACTCTACGAATAAACGATTTGAAGATTTTGAAGCTGCTTTGCATAGACAACAACGATAAGGCCCGAGGAAGCCACGTTTGCACAAATTCTTCCCATTTAAAACCTTTTGATGCATGATAAGCCATGAGAAATAATTAACCTTTGGCAATCCATATGAAGACCAGATCGATCTCCACAATGCCGGTTTTAGCAAGGAGGCATGAGAAGATTGAAAATACATGGCCCACAAAATAAACACCAGTTGAACCCAAACCCCATTTATCTTTCAAGGAGCAGTGGAGAGGAGCCAAACCGGCCAGAGCTTTAATCATAATTGATTGTTCTGAAATCAACCGTTCAGGCATTTTCGGGAATTTCTAGTCAACCCAATTCCCTGCATCATCCCATGAGCAAATGTCAGCTAAACACAGAAGGCCTTTATTAGACATCCATAATTTGATCTCAGAAAGCAAATTTTTGGAGGAAAGAGGAGGATTCCCAAGAATCTTGTCTTCCCACAAAAAAATTCCTTTACCATTACCTGGAATTCTATATACATGCTTCTGAATTAAATTGAAACTTTTCCTACACAAATTCCAAATAGTAGTACTTGTAGGAAGCTTTTCTGGTTTTATAGTTCTCAAGGATCCACCTTTAATATATTTCATTGAAAAGAGCTTGCTGACCGGATGATTCTTATCGGAAAAAACATGCCAGACAAGCTTGCCACCCAATGCAAGATTAGCTAACTCAGGATCTCTTATTTGCAATCCGCCTTCAATTATAGGTCTTCTAATAATCTCCCATTTGAACAAATGAAATTTATTTTGATTACCTTTTCCTCCACACCAAAGAAAATCCCTAAGAATCTGTGCTATCTGGACCGAAATAGACTTGGGAGCTAGTAGCAACGAGGACTGAAAAATGGGAAGGGAAGAAAGAACTGGCTTTATTAAAACCATTTTTCCTGCTCTCGTCAACCAATGGCCACCCAAAGAGACAATTTTGGCTTTTAATTTGCTCAAAACATCTAACCATAACGAAGGTGGACTAGCACCTAAGGTCAAGGGGAGCCCCAAATATTTGATCTTAACCCACTGAGCAAAGCCAGAGAAGCCCAAAGTATTAGAAATTTGAAGCATTTTCATATAATCCACATTCCACCCATAAACCACAATTTTTCCCTTATTAATCAAGGCTCTAGAAATAGAACATAATTTTTGAAGAATACCATTAAAGGCACGAGAAATATTTAACAAAGCCCCTCCAAGGAGAAGAGAATCATTGGCAAAGAGTGCATGATTGATGGGCTCCACCCCTCTAGCATCCCTAATTCCTGGAATTATATCGACGGTCATTTCAGCAGACAACTTTCTGCTTAAAACTTTAGCCATTAGAATGTACAGGAAGGGTGACAGAGGACACCCTTGACGCAATCCTCTGGATGCTTGAAAAAATTCTGCAGGTCTACCATTGATAAGGGGAGCTATCCAAGGTCTATCTTTGCATGCTATTATCAAGCTTACAAACTCCACACTAAATCCAAAGGTGAGTAGAACTTGATAAAGAAAGGAGAGATTGACATGATCAAAAGAATTTTTCATATCAAGTTTAATAATCATACCTTTCTCTTTCCTTTGGAAGCTGGAATGAATGGCCTCTTGCACTTGAATCACATTGTCTATTATATGCCGACCTTTAACAAAACCCCCCTGCTGAGGAGAGATTAAAGAACCCAACAAAGGCTTTAATCTGTTATCTAAAATTTTAGCCAGGATTTTATAAGAGGCATTGCAAAGAGAGATAGGCCAGAACCTATCAAAGGATGCAGGGTTAACTTCCTTCGGTATTAAGGCTAAAAAAGTCGAATTGGTGCAACCGCTAACTTTAGCTTTCCTGAGAAAAGAGGAAATCATGGGAAGCAAATCATATTTTATAACTGGCGAACATCTTCTGAAGAAGTGAATTGAAAAGCCATCTGGCCCTGGGGCTTTGTCTGGTTCCATACCCCAGATAACCTCCACTACATCTTGCTCTGAAAAAGGCTTTGTTAAAACTGATTTAGTCTCAGCAGAAACCAGAGAAGGAATGAATGATAAGAAATCAAAATTGGCTGCATTATCTGAGATGCCATCCTCAGAAAAAAGTTGGTGAAAATGACTATTAGCAGCCTGTAAAAGATCCCTTTGACCTTTAATTGCTACTCCCTCTCTAGAAAAAAATTATGCGGTATGATTTCGGGAAGTTCTTAATCAATATTTCCTGTGAAAATAAGCTGTATTTTTATCACCATCTTGTAACCATAGGCTTCTCGACTTGAGACGCAAGGTTTCTTCTTCATGGCGAAAGGATTGATAAGGCTTGACTTGTGCAAGCTTCTCCATTGATAAAAGCGAATGAGAGATATCAGTTTTCTCCAAGCTGAATTGAATCTCTTCTAACTCTTTCACGATTTCTTTTTTGCTGCTAGTTGAAGTCATGAGAGGTTTTTTTTATCCATGCTTTCAAAGCATACTTAGTTCTTTTTAATTTTTGCTCCCAAACGAATCTTGGAGAGCCATCCACGTACTGTGACCAAACTTCATTAACTATATCCATAAATCCATAATGGACTAAAACGAAACAGAATTGGCCCATATTCTTCTTCTTCTTTCAAAATCAAGGATATGAGGTGACGGTCTGAAGAGATCTTAGGCAAAATTTTGGAAGAAATGAGAATTTTTTTATCTAGCAAGGTACTTTGCACCAGAAAATGATCTAAACGCGCTAGGATGCTAGCTGTCCCAACCCTGTTATTATTCCAAGTAAAATGACCTCTCTTTGGATTGTAATTAAGAAGATCCCAAGTATGCATAATGGACTCAACAAATTCCAGTAGGGGGTCTTTACCCAACACGCCTCATTTTTTTTCACTGGGGTTGAAGATGATATTTAAATCTCTTGCCACAATAATGTTTCTAAGGGAATTGGTATCCAGAAAATTAGAAGAGAGAGCCAACACTCCTTCTCGACATGATTTACAGGAACATACAAATTAAAAATGGCAATAGAAATGTTTCTAACATAACACTGAAGCTCTGAAAAGATCCAATGTTGAGAAGCAAAAGAGGACAGCAAGGTAAATTTATTCGCCGATCAAATAGTAGCTAGGCCCCCACAGGTGCCCCGAGCACTGACAACAGTACCATTGTTCAAATTCCACTTAGTCTTACGTAGGAATAATAGCGTATACTTATCAATTTTGGTCTCTTGCAATAATAGGATATCTGTAGTTTCCATTCTAAGAAGATCTTTGACCTCTTCTGATTTTTTGGGATTCCCCAATCCCCTACAGTTCCACAAAGTAATCTGCATTATTTACCTGTACCAGAAGGGGTTGCTCCACCCTTAAGAGGTCTATTCCTCTTACTTCTTCCCAGAGTCATCTCAATGGTAGCTTGAGAACCTTGCATTTTCAAACGCTTCGCTTCTTCTTCTCTAATCTCTTTTTGAGACTTTCTCCCAGTCTTTTTTGAAGACTGTTCAAATGTATCTTCATCAGAGGAGCCAGATGATTCAGCCACCTTTTTCTTAAGGATTTCAGCGTAAGAAGGAGAAGAAGATGGTATTGAAGGGGAATTGTGGATTTCCTTTTGAATTGGAACACTGGGAGATTGACTAGCCATCTCTATATTCCCAATATTTTCTTCAATTTTGCTAATTAGCACTTCAGAAGGGAGTATCTCACCATCTTCGAGAGGCTGAGTCTGGACTTCCAACGAACCCAAGACAACAAACGAATTGGAGGATTTTGATTTTCCTGCATCTTTTGGTAAATTCTTCTTCTCACCGGTATTGACTCTATTCCTGGTTGGTTCTTTTCCTTTCGATTTGATACCTTGCTTAGAAGGACCAACTTTCTGATAAGTGTCCATTGCTCAACTTTCTGAAGTACAGGGGTTTCTTCAGCTTTCTTCTTACAGTTCCTAGCAAAATGGCCATAACTATGACAATGATGGCATTTAAAAGGGAGTTGCTCATAATCAAGTTCCTGAATATGGGACCAATCTACCACAGTTAAATTGATCGCTTTTGGCAACCCAGTCTCTAAATCAACTTCTATTCAAATTCTTGCACACGAGTATTGGTTTTTTCTTTCTTCCCTGTCAATATATTTTCCTAATTTTTTTCCAATGGTTTCCAAGGATTCCGAATTCCAACAGTGGAGCGGCAGGTGAGGAAGTCGAACCCAAACCGGAACAGCTGAGGGAACATCTTGAGTGGGATCAAAATCAGGAGTCCATTTATTCAAGTAAAGTCCCCGAGGGCCCATAAAGTAGGGGCCATTTCAAAAGATGAGATCTTCGTCTTCAACAGGCTAAAAAACAAAGACAAAAAACCCCTTGCCGACCAAGTGACTGCGGATTCCTTCTGAAACCAACGACCTCCAATTACGCTACACCCAACCATCAATTGACTTAGGAGAAGGCCAGAGCCCTGTGAATTGGCCAATTAATCCATGCTCAGAAAGATTCAAATCCATCCGGCAAGGTCTCTCAGCTGGCAGTTCAACTGTTGGAATATCCACTTTCTTCACAAATTGTTGCCCTTCCTCTTGCCACTGGAAGCTACTAATCGTTTAAAATAAAGAAATTCTGGAAGAAGGGGGGAGGATCACTACCAGAATCCATGATTCCCAGGTAGGATCCCCAAAACCACTCTCAAGATCCCAGGAAAATGAAAAAACTCCAAGACAAGTCTGTTGGATAAAAAGACTCTAGGACAGAGCTCCCAAACCAAAGAAATTCAACAAATCGAATAAAATTCAGAACCAAGAAATAACCCAAGTAGGGATTAGATCTCAAGGAAGGCAAAAGCCACCAACGATCTGAACTAACAGGCAGTGGCCAAGAATATATGAGAATCTCCCAACCAGAGCTTAAACCTCCAACAACAAAATGCAAGACCCATCGATCCTTCACTCTGCCAGCAAGCCAAGATGAATTGGTATCCAGCACGTCCAAACTCCACCGACTATCAATCTCCCATGCGAGAACCAGAGAAATTTTTGAAAGAGATTCTTGGAGCAAAAAATCACATCAAAAGAGTACTATTAGGCTACTTCACATTTTTCAACGTGCAGTCTATGATGCATTGTATCAATATTGTAAAATATTATGCATAACTATTATCTATGTCACATAACATCATGGCGTGTCTCACATTCTTGCAAAAAAACACCTTTAGGGTCACGTTTATATCATGTTTGCATTAGAATCATGTTTTTTCGGTTGTACCATTGTATCTTTGTGTTAGCATGACCAACAATATTTCATTTTAGGCATCATTTTTATGTCTCATGGGTGTCATGGTAGTGTCAATTCATAGAGCTTTTTAGTCATTTTTTAGTCAGTTTACTGTCTTATTAACATCATTATACATCACTCTTGTGTTGTGTTGGGATCACATAAGTGTCATTTTTTTCATCGTATTACTTCAATCTTGTGTTGTGCTAATGTTAGTTATGTGTCATTATTATTTATTTTGCGTCATGTTAGTGTCTTTTTAGGATTGTAATAAATAAATTTTGTATCAAATTAGTGTCAAAACTACATCATTTTAGTGTTAAAATTGCAATATAATTATTATTGATGATTAAATTATTGTTACTAAGTTTGTACTATTTATGGTACCGTCATTTCGAGGATGGTACCCAGGGTAAACCTTGAAGTCATCAAGGCAGAAGAACAAGTCAACAACAGGGCTTGAAGCCACTACAACAATATACTCATTATGAGTTCAACATGTTATTTACAAGAATAGAACTTGGGTGGGAATGATAACACTCCATACCACAACCACTTGAGTTAGACCTAATTGAAAATTATTAATTTAATAATATTTAAATATTGTTGAGATTGATGATTAGTATAAGTCTATTTTACAATGTAGTGATCATGAAAGCAAAAACCAGGTATATATAAATGCAATACACCACTAACAACATAAGTAGATTGTGCATTTGGCAATTGATCAAATGCACACAGTATGAAGGAAATTGTTGACTTTGCAGTGTGTGCATCTAATGGACCAAACACACAATTGGGATAAGTATGGCCCTAATATTCAGTCAATTTCACACCATGAGAGAAAAAACACATGTATCATAAACACAATTATGTAATTTTGAATGATAAAATCTACAATTAAATCCTAAAATAACCATGTAATTGTGTATGCGTATAAACAAGTGTATATTGCTACCACAGGGAAATGTCATCTTTTTATACACTATTGCATGAAAAAACAAGTACACATAGAAGGAAATGAAATGAATTTGATATCAAAATTTGATTGAACCATTGTCACTTCGCTCTTCATCTTTTGAATTTTCCTCATCCTCGCTTTGTAGAAACATAAGTTAAATAAAATAAGATCAAAATATAGCATTTAAAAGTGTAATAAAAAACATATAAGTGAAATAGTAGTTAATATCATTGTATCTCTCCAAGTTACCACTGTTGTCATTATTTTAGAAGAATGTAGTAAACTTAAGTCAATTAATGAATAATTCTAAGCATATTTAATTTAGAAAATAAATGCATAATTAACACTGAATTACCTTGGGCATTTGATGTAAATGTTCCACCATTATTTCCTAACCATTCCCCAACGCATATTTTAATTCTTCAATAGTGACTCACTAATATAGTTGTTTAACTATATGTAAAAATGAAAAACCCTATTTAATAATGAGGTATATTAAGCTAGTATATTAGCATAATAAATGATAATATATTGATAAACTTACAAAGCACCTTCTAATCACGAACTTTGTGGCTTAATCAAAAGAATCTGTAACTTTTAATTTCTTTGCATCTAAGTGTGCATAGACATAAGATATATAAGATAAGTTAGGCTTATCAATGTTTGACAATTGACTATGAAATTAGGTCAATGCTATTAAAAGGTTACATTAAAGAAAGAAAACAAGTTAAAGCCATATCAATATAAAACACTAGTACAAGCATACCAAAATCAGTAACTACAAGCGTATATTATTTGTTAACTTGTGGCTTTTTGTTGTGGTATCTAAGAATCCACTCCTTCTATCATCTTGTCATCACCCATCCTCGTGGCCTCTTTGAAATCCTTAAGGATCTTTTTAAATACAAATTTGCCAACATCAGATGCTCTTTCATTAATTTGTGTGTGTGTGTATATATATATATTCGTCCTTTTGAAGGTTGGTAATGAACTTATTGAATTTGTTCAAAACTATGAAAAATTAAATTCACCTATAATATTCAACGATGACACACAATGAGATATGAAGGGTGAAGAACTATAAATATGAGTGAGCACATAGACGACTAATTCAAACATATTTTACCCATTATGGTTCTCGTGACCTAGTAGTCTCAAAGAATCTACAAAGAACTCATTTTCACTAAATTGTACATTTTGGAAGCTTATACATAAATATTGTAATGCTCTTTGCTTGCTAGCACTATATAATCAACCAAATGCTAATGGTATTCTTTCAACCACTCCCTCGTGACAATATAAAAAATTACCTCATGGAAAAATATAC
Organism: Pseudotsuga menziesii; assembly: GCA_001517045.1. NCBI lineage: Eukaryota > Viridiplantae > Streptophyta > Pinopsida > Pinales > Pinaceae > Pseudotsuga > Pseudotsuga menziesii. The sequence continues at coordinate 467,154 of LPNX010585043.1, forward strand.
CACTACCAAATTTCAAAACCTCAACCTTGCCTATATTAGTAACTTGTATGTCATCATAAAAGCATTGCATTTTCTCTATCTCATGCGGAGACAAATCTTCATTTCTAATCATCCTCTTGAATATGTTCCTTGTGTTCAAACATTAATATACATGTCATAGAATGGATAAGTACCATGAAATATGTTGTGTGTTGAACTAGATAATAGTATTATATAGTTGAATGGGTACAAGGTTGAGATTTTTAGTGTTAGTTATTTTTTAATTATGATTATTAAGGTGGTGTTGCAGCTGCAACTTTTTTCCCAAATTTTTAAAATTTTGGACCCTCCTTTTGCTTTTATTTTGCTTGGGATTGTTTGGATTCCTAAACTCTGTTTTTCCTCTGCTACAAATCTGGATTTTTTGAGGTTGAATTGAGGTCAACTGTTTTCCTTCATTTCGGAAGTTGAATTGATCTAAAGCTGCCTTTTTGTCTAGACAATGCTTTTGACTATGTATTTTTGTTTCTTAGCACCTAACGCTTTTTTGATTGTTCGGTGATTTTTCTTATCGCTATCGGAAGTCTGTTGATGTGTGAATCGGGGCATTAGTCTTCTACATCGCTGCCTTTTTGGAGTGCAAATAGAGAACGTGCAGACAGATAGTTCTTATTCTCGTCGATTCCGTGGTTTATTGCTCAAACCATTTGTTTTTCGATGATTTTGTTTTCATTATCAGAATGTTTTCGACAAGCGGTCGGAGTTTTAGTCTTCTACGACGCCGTTGTTTTGGAGGCCTTGTTGTTTGGCTCACTGACATTGCGGAGTATTTTCTGTCTCAAGGTTCTGATGAGTTAGTTGTTAGTTGTTTCGATCACCAACGGTTTTTTCGACCGTGGAACCCTTAGTTTGTGTGTCTTCTGCCGTTGCGGCTGCTTAGTGAACTAACTGTCTGACATATAGTCCTTCCTCTCATCGATGCCGATGTGTTTAGTGAATAGTGGTTTTGATTTTCGATACGACAGCGTTTAGTGGTTTATATCACCAACACTGTGGAGATGCTTAGTTTTAAAGTCGCCGATCCGTAGTCCTTAGAGCCTCCGATCACCAAAGATTCCAGTTGGTCGCGAAACCCATAGTCTTTCTGCTACCCGCCATTGCAGTTTTCTTGTAAACTATCCTGCCAATGCATTAGTGGTTCTGTCCGTCGATAGTGTTTTTCCTGCCGATAAGGTTTTCCCGTCGATTTGGTGTGCTTTTACCCTATTTCATGGGCAACGAAGGTCTTCAATTTTCGATTGATTTGGGGATTCCGCGATGAGAACACAGTACAGGGTCTCACATTTGATAATTAGTCTTATTGATAGTGTGGTTCATGTTTTATTGAAAAGTTAGATGATCTTGAATGTAGTCTGGATTAATGATGAGTTTTTCTATTAGGGTTGTGTTTTGAACTGCAGACGGACTTAGAGGATTTTTAGATCCAGCTTGCAGAATTTTCTTTGCCTTATCATGCTTTCCTTTTGTGCATTAATACTGTGTATACTTTATTTTACAGAATGCATATGGAGGAGTTCGATAGACTGATATGGTTTTGTTATGTTTAGGACAAGGTGATTGCTGCTGCAAAGAAGACATATCTAAAAGACAAAGCAGAAGAGAGTTGGCTGAAGAATGGAACAGGAGAAAGAAAAGGAAGAAGCAGAGATGAAGAAAAGAGAAGAAGAAAGTGAGGGTCTAAGATCAACAAGATCTAAAAAATACCAATGGATTATTGAGCAGAATCGATAGCGGCAGAGGCCCAGGCGTGGGAAAAGTTCATTAATGACCAAGCGGGCCCCTCTTCATGACGTGTTCTATTATTTTTTGTTTTAAATGTAATATATTCTATAAAATTATGAGCACTCACTACAAGACAAATTTTTGGGATTGAAACGTTAGGGAAGCCCAAAAGTCATTTGGGGGTAGCCCAAAGGTTTTGCTTTTTTGTATAAATATAGGAGAGCTTAGATAGAGAAGGAAATTTTTCCCAGACAGATTTGTGAGAAGTATGTTGTAAGAAGAACTATTTGCTTTTGCAATAAAGAATTACAAGTTTCCTGCTGGAGAAAGCTTGGTGGAATGTTTCAAATGTTGTGCTATGGATCAGTTGAATGTGAACTATTTCGTTTTCAGCTTATGTCCATTAACTGTGAGATCATTCTAACTCATTGAATCTATGTTCATGCTATGAATGCACTCTAGTTTATTCTGTGAAATTTCCACTGTGAGTAATGAAGGTTTTCATAAACAATAAGCTATCTTGTTGTTCATATATCTATTAATGTTCATGTGTTCTGAAATAAGTAACAACTATCTGTAATTTTTCTTAATGCATGTGCAGAAACACATTAATCATTGATAACTGATACTTTTGCTCCCTAGGGATAGGTTAGTTGGTTAGTTTTAGTTTCTTGTTGTGTGTGATTCAAATGCGAGAGAGTTAAGACGAGAGGTAAGAACCTACGCATCACATTGTGACGCTCCTCGTTATCTCTATAAATCTGCATTTTTAGATAGGCACTTGCACATCATACTTAAATTCAAAAATCTAAAAATATATACGGTGGAACGGGCCGTAACTGGTAAAACCATTTATTTTGTTACTTGACCTACGGTAGCCTGACCGTAAATCGGACAGATTCCCCATACCAAACAGTAGCGGGCTAGTTGGGAACGTCTACTGGGGAGAATCCCTAACTGTTGTTACTTGTGATTTTCTAGGCCTCAATAGTTTTTGGCGCTAGAAGGAGGGCCACCAGTGCATGGCTGGCCGAGGAAACTCATTTATTCGAAATTATTCCACCGGTGACAGTTCTGAAAGCAATTTCTTTCACAATCCAACTCCTGAAGAGAAGGGTAAAGAGCATTTGTATTAAGTAGATAACGAAGTAGTTGATGATTTGAGAAGATTTACTAGGGCATATGCGAAGAAGATCAGAGGATTACCAATTATTCCTATATTACCTAGAAGAGAATATCAGAAGAAAGATCGCCCTCAGTTAGAAGATTCAGTGTTGGTAGAGGACCTTGAAGAACTGGTAGAAGTATCCCTACAGGAATTTGTCCAACCTCTGAATCAGTTGGACCTAGATACACCTTACTATTCACCTGTTCATACCCCTATTCACTCACCACCTCATTCTCCACCCACAATCATGGCTCATGTAAATGCAAACCAACCAAATCCACAACCTTCTTGGAAGGCTAGGTCACCTTTAAACCTGGCACCTCCTTTGCATGATTTGCCTCAAGCTTTTGGGAAAATGTTGCCTAAGTTTGACCTAAGTGAAAAATTTTTGGTAGATGATCATTTGCAAAGTTTTTACTTGGCTATAGAAGGACTACGGGCTAGAGAACAAGAAGATGTAGTCTACAGATTGTTTCCACATACCCTGAAAGGAGCAGCAACCTCATGGTATTTTGCTTTGCCTGCAAATTCAATCACAGACTGGGACACATTTGAAAGAATATTTAGAAGTAAATATGCAGTCCAGAAAACTCATGCAGCATTAATGAAAGGGTTATGCACTTTAAAGAAAGAAAGAAAGGAAAAAGTGCATGATTTCACTCAAATATTTGCTGCTTATCTAAAAAAAAATTCTGTAGCTGATAAACCATTTGATAAAGTTCTAATTGAATACTATACTTCAGCTCTAGGGCTTGACTTGTCCATGTTTTCCAAGATGTCAGTCAAACCTACATTATCGAAAACCTATGAGGAAGCTGAAAGGGTAGAGGCTAAGATGGAGAGCATTGAGAATTATCCTATGCAGTCGGAAGAAAAAACTTTTGGTAAGAAACATTTATTACTAACTAAGCCTAAGGATGAGTGATCACAAGATTTTGAAGGAATGGTGAAGATGATGCATAAGCTATCCAACAGAGTAATAGATTTGGAGAAAGAAAAGGAAGCTAATAAATCATATAAGCCTTACTATAAAAGGAGGGAGGACAACACTCAATCTAAACCACCTCCACACAGTCCTGCATCAATGAATTTAACTGAGGTAGGTATGGATAATTTTTGCACTTTTCATCAGTAGCCTCATTCTGAGAAAAATTGCCTCAATGGATAAATTCTATGACATTGGTAATGAATCAGTTATTGGACTCCAAACTAACAGAAATTGATAATGAGGAAGAAAAGGATAATCAACCCACAGAAAAACAAGAAGAGGATGCTCTGGTTTTATGGGACTATGTCTTGATGTTTGATACATAAGAGGAAGGTTATCTGAAACAAGAAGAAACATTAGAAACCAATGTGACAACCAGAAGTCAGAGGTTGTTAAAAGAATACAATTCCATACTTCCAAAGATCAAGAAACTTCAAGAAAATATGAAGAAGGTACAGAAGAACACTACAACTGATAAAATACTTGAATTTACCATTTCAAGTCAAGATCCTAAGAAAATTAACATTCCTATTAAGCCTATTGAAGACAAGGTGGATAATGTCAAGAAGAATCTCAATGCACTTGAGATGGGGTATGATATTGTGGAGGATATTAAAAAGGCTAAGGAAAATATCTCGTTATTTGAAATGTGTAATGTGCCTCAGCAGAAAGAAAAATTGTTAAAATCACTTGAAGTACTAGAAGTGTAAATTTGAGCATATAGATCTGTAGACAATCACACAACTCACAAAGTGGATCTCACAATTTACTCAGCAATTGAAGAATGAAATAGTGCAAAAGGCTTGTAGCTGTGAATGCTTTCATTAATAAAAAAAGTAATCTGATGATAATTACAAAGAAGTAAAATGGCTTTAATATCCACAAGCAATTTGAATCCACATGAGGAAGTTCGAATTGATTAGACTCTACTTGACTGTAGGTAACCAAGACCTTGTCTAAATCACTATTGGAGGACTCAGTGGTTAACTGACCTTGTCTAAACCATAACCGGAGTTCATCGGAGCTCTAAAACACAACTAAAGTGTTACATTCAGTGTTGACTAAGGTTAACTGACTGTGGTAGGTGAGAAATGCGCCCCACATGTGTGCAGTCAAGTAAACTTAGCGCTAACTAAATGTAGAGGACTTGAACTGAATGTAACTGACTCCTAACTTAGCTTGACTAGTCATTAACTGAAGTGAACTGACCTTGGTTGGTTTCAGCACTCCCAGTGGCTTCCTAAATTGTAGGGATTGATATAGGAGGCTCCTAAACTTATGCAATCAAGTGCAATAAGTGGCAGTGAGCCTCAATTAGTGTTCCCCACACTTTAGTAACTGAAACATGTGCCCCAATTAGGTCAAGTGGACCCAATGGTGTTAATGACTATAAATAGACTAGATGGACTCCCGATTTAGACATGACTCCCAATTTAGACATATGGCCAAATTTGGACAAGGGAGGATTAATAATCCTAACACCCCCCCTGAATGCTAACTTGGACAAACTATGGGCCCTGGTAACTAAGACCATAGGTCACCCATTACATCAAGTAAAATAAAGTAACTACTTAATACAAGGATTTGGGGCAAAAACCACATGGGAAAAAAGCCTTCCCTCTATCTAAGAAGGTAGAATAAGGTCTCAAGTTTGAAAAACTTGAAAATATGTTGCTGCAATCTTCATATCTGTGAGGTAGTGAAGCAGGATGCATGGTGTGCTGTGCACAGGTATTCTGGGGCCTGACATGTAGACTTCTCTTTCTTCTCCAAAAATGATGATGAGAGGAAGGAGGAATGTAATCTTTGTCTCTTGCTGAATGAAGAGGTGTATGATCATATCCATTCTTCTGAATGTAGTAAGACTAAGTCCTTGCCATATTGCATCTTACAGGAAGTCTATTGCATCTCTCTGAAGGAGGTAAAACAGTATGACATAGTGCAAGAGTCTTTCCTTTCTGAGTGTCAAGTGAGTTTCCAGTCATCTTCCTAGCTTCCAGTTTGGAGGTAGGGACTGAATCTAGATCTGAGTCACCCCGAATCTCAATGTCGTAAACTGATATAGATGGATCTGCAATACTAGTAGAAGCTGTAAAAGAAGTAGATGCAATGTTTTTACCTTCCTTTGCAGGTGGCTGCTGAGAGTGCACTGGTTCTGAAGGAGCCATGAAATGTGAGAACTCATATGCTTTTGAAGCATGATTTGCAGTACCCTTTGCTATGATGCTCCCAGTAGAGATATCTGTGATCTCCATTGAGTTAGGACCAAAGATCACTCGCTTTGGAGATCCAGTATGGGTCATCTGATAGACAGATAACAGGTTTGAAGCTAAGGAGGGAACAAATAGCACATCTTTGAACCTTCCATGTTCAAGTTGGATAGAGCCCTTCCCTTTTGTTTTGACTTCATTGTTATTGCCCATCTGAATACTAGGACCATCAAAGGACTGAAAAGAAGAGAATGATTCTATGGATGCAGCCATATGGTTGGAAGCTCCAAAATCAATGAGGAAGACAAGTGCTGATGTGCAGCAAGCCTTTAGTGCATGTCCTTTGCTTTGGTATTCTTCTTCTTCTTCAGAGTCTTCCTTCCTTGCGCTAGCAGGTACATAAATGTTGCACTTTTTCAAGAGAAGGGCCATTTCATCAAGTTGTCTTCTCATACAGGAGCTTTCTGAATGGAAGCCCCTTCCACAGTAAGAGCAGAGGTCCTTGCCTTTGCCATTCTTCTTGCTTCTCTTCGAACTTGAAGGTTCTTTTGACTGCTCTTTCTTCACAGGGGACTCATCTCTTTACTTTCCTTTGTCATTCGCTACCTTATCTCCTCTTGCAACTAGAGCTAGATCTTTGGGAGATTGGATGATCCCCATTTGGATCAATTTATCATTCTCAGAAATAAGAGATTGGATGAAGGCATTAAGAGTGGGCATCTTCCAATTTGGAGTAGTGAGCCTTACTATTTGGAAGGTGGATACAAAGACTGAGTATTCTGCATTGAGCTTTGTGAGAATGGAAAGGATGAGCTGATCTTCATCCTTCTTCACTTTGCATTGATTCAACTGATATATCAGGTTCTTGAACTTTGAGAAGAATTCATTTAGAGATTTGAAATTAGATGGATTGAGAGTAATCAGATCATTTTCTAGTTGATGGATCCTCATCTCATCATGTTTATCAAATAAGGAAGCAAGCTTGTCCCAAACCTCCTTGGGAGTGTCCAAGTCTTGGATGTGAAATCGAAGATCTCTAGAGACTGAGAAGAGCATGAGACCAATGGATTCATCAAGCCTGTTCATGTACTTAGCTTTGTCTTTATCTGATTCTGGCTCTTCCTCTGTTTCTTATATGAGTCTGAAGAGATGCTTGGTGCGGAGCAATACTATCATGTCATCCTTCCACTGGTGATAGTTGAAGGGAGTGAGAAGATCTATTTGATGAGCCATTTCAAATGTAATAGGAAGAACTGAGTTGCTGTAGCGAATGCAGTGAGAAGAAAGGGCTGCTTGTAGCGAATGCTATAAGAGAAGCTGATAACCTGTCACACAATCAAACATACAAAGTAAGGTCGACAG
>LPNX010585082.1:0-22496 GCA_001517045.1 Pseudotsuga menziesii
GTTTTGAGGGCTTCTATCTAGCACATGAGTAAAAAATCAGGTTTTCATCGCCAAATTTGGCCAAAAAGTGTTACCCATCTTCATGGAATCACCCATATGATATCAGAATGGAGTGATTCAAAATGTGTTTTAAAATATATTCATATAGGGATACACTAATGAAACATTTTTTCAATATATGTCCAAGAAGGCATCCAAAAAGTGATTGTCCCAGCTCTGTTCCTAAGTTTCCTGCTTGACACCCCATTAGTATTTTGACCATAAATTTTTCATTTGATGCCCAATATCAAAAATTCAAATTGTTTTGGAAAATAGATTCAAAGGGATACTTGGGATGTAAATAGGTTTTATAATAAGTACATTTGGTCTCCCAAAAACGGACCATCCCGACTGTGTTTCAGTAAAACTTTCCAGCTAAAATGCCATAGAAATCCAATCAATTAAATATGGATCCCAAAACGTGACCAAAATAGGTGTGAATGTTTTTAATGATGTAAATTTAAATATATCACACACCCATACCAAAAATTTCAAGCATTGAGTGCTTATATTGACTTACATAGTCTGTTGCAACAGCGGCTACAACTCTTAAAAAATGATATAATGTTGAAATAAAGCCTGTGTATTTTTATGGATGTGTTATATATAAATGAAAACTAAATACATACCATGATGTGCAACACACACGTATATCAAACTCAAAAAATTTCACCTATAGGATAGTCACAGCTAGGTGTTGCAACTCATTGTTACAGCTAACAGTTTTGGACTGTTACAGCCGACAGTAATCTACAACACTGTAACAACGTGTTGCAACTAAAAAATTCATGCCCAAGTTTAGGCTTGAAGGGTTCCATAATATTTGGCTCATTTTCCCATGGAGTCTTCATTCACCAATCCTTCCTTCCTCTTACCCACTTCCTGAAAAAGAAATATTAGTCATATGGGTGGCTCTTACTGCACCACATGTCTAAGAGTTCTTATTCAAAACAAAATGATACTATCTATGAATCTAAGTGAAAAAATCAATGGGATCTTACCAATTTTATTTATTTACAATATCCTACAGTACTTGGAAATAACAAATTCTTTTCAAGTGTAGGAAAACTTCCAATGGAGCCACTTTCGAAGAAATGACTCAAGTATTCTCATACTCCCAACAAAAAAATATAACTTTATGAATGTTAGGATATGAGAGACCAAATTCCCTTGAAATGATGGTGCCAAGAATTGGTGAAGTATGGAATGATGCTGCAGATCGATGACATATTGAAACCAAGCTTCAATACAGTCTTGGTTCCATTGATTTCTCATGGTTGTTACACCATGAATCTCCTTAGTAAACTAGTCTTCCTCAATGCATAAGAGATTCAGATCTAATGATGTGAAGGATGCTCTTGGTTCCAATGTTCATTCTTCATCAAATTTGTTGATCTTGTTAACTTGTTGACAATGACAAGAAAATTCACTTCCAAGTCTGGGATTTAAAACATGTTCAGGCCTCGTATGGATTTGTTGCAATAGTGCATAGTATTTTTATAGTGGTGTAGGTGAGGTAGAATAGGAGGGAAATGTAGGAAATTTTTGTAGTTCAACACTGTAAGCATATTGTACTACTTTATTATGGTTAGGGTGTAGGGTGGATTGGACAATAAATTGTGTTGGATACCAAGGAGTTTAATGAGAATATAAATGTGGTTGATGTAGGGGATTGGTTTGTGAGGTTGATACTGAAGGACCAAGTTGTGTTGCAGCATGAGGGAGAGTGGCCATGTGATCATAAGATAGGCCATTCCAACCTTGTAGATAAGGTAGGTAAGAATTAAATTGAGGCTGCAACAGCTGCCATGGTGGAACAGTATTCAATGATCGAGTATGAGAGTAAGGAAATGGAGGGATAGAGTTTTGAACCATACATGTAGGCCATGGTTTCCATGACTATTGCAATGAGTTGGATGCAACTCCTAACTCTCTTTGATATGTTTCTTTCATCCAAGGTAAGGAGGGGCACCAATCTGTGAAATGCTTCAAGTCACATATACCACAACTTTCAACATTATCCAAAGGGAAATCCCTTGCTTCTCTTGTTTCCTCCTGCTTTTCCTTATCCTGCAAAACACCCAATTGTGAATCAGCTTTAGAAATTTCAAATAAATTGATGATTTCAGCTCCTATAACTCTTGTTCTTGTAGCAGATTTCAAAGATTGAAAATAAGGATTACTAGAATTCTTACCAATCCTGATTTTTCCTCTTGAATACCTTCTACATAACTCACAAATATCATCATATTCTAACTGAAATACATCACATGTTCCCATCAGATTTAATATTTCTAAAGATTGAACCTAGATTCCTTCAAGTAGGAGTGTTTTCAAGGTCTCTTTCCCCAATTTCCTTTGTTTGGATCTTTGAAGATTGTATTGAAAGCGTTCCATGTAATCCTCCAAACTCTCTTCTTCCGCTTGTGTCATTTTGAAGATGTCTTCATTGACCCTGCAATAATCTTGGTACCTTTTCAAGAATACATGTTTCATGTCTTCCCAAGTTTGTATACAATTCCTATCGAGGCTCATGAACAATTGGAGGGATCTTCCTTTTATAATAAGGGGAAACACATTCAACTTTTGATCATTAGAAAAATAACCATATCCTCTACAAAGTATTTTGAATTGAAATAAAAATACATCAGGGTCTTCATTTTCCAAACCATGAAAATTTGGTAGAACATGTAGGGGAATGCTTTTTGTTGGTGCCAATCCTCCCGAATCTTTGATGGGAATTCAAAGCTAACAACTTCTACATCTTTATTACCTACCATCTCTTGATTATTATCTTCATGTGCTATCTTGAGGCTCCTCCTTCGAATGTTCCTATTAACTTGTTAATATAATGGGTGGTGCTTACAACACCACTAAGGGGAATGATAAGATTTATGCTCTGAAAGTTGAAAATGAAATAAAAATGAATGCAAAGAAAGAAGAAAAAACACACTCAAAGAAAATTCAATGAGCTGAAAAGTAATCATGCAACCTACATGCCCTACTTTAACAATGCATCTACAAAACAATGTCATATGTACTTTTGCAACATTAATAACTTCCCCAGCAACAGCGCCAAAATGTTGGACAAATTAATTGTCTAATTAAATAAACAACTGAAATTTTAGAACATAAATTATCAACCCTAGGAAGTATTTTATTTCAAAGTTATTGTGCAAGATCTATGCAAGCACAATTTCTACCTGACACTGTTGATCTATTGATATGAAATCAAAACTCATTATAAACTAGATCACACCTTCTTGAAAATAAATCAAACCCTAATCCTATTCATAAAATCATACTATAAACCTAATCACACTTCAAACAATGCAATAAAAATCAACTCTTACAAAGCAAGATCTAACTACATAAATCTGGAAGAAATGTTATGTTGGCCAACGATCTATCAAAAGAAATTAACATGAAAACAACTATGATAAATCTAATGAATGAAAACAAGAACTGAATAATAAACAAATATACAAATAACACACTTACAATCAATGTTGTCAGCATCTGCTCAGGGAAGAGGTCTATTTCTCCACTGAGCAGAGCTGGATATCCACAATGAAAGCCTACAACTCCATAATTAAGAAACTATCAGCATGTATTATCAGAATGAAAGTATTACAATAGAGTCTGGATCAAATCCTACAGCATAACATTGTTTTCTCTCTCCCCCCCTTCTCATGAGATTGATTACATATTTATACATAATATTCTCTCAGGAGAATGAAAAACCAAATCCCCAACTTGATCTATTTCAACAAATTTTCTAATTTGGAAAGTCGGTCGCAACAGTAAGTATAGGAATTACACATTTAGAGAACCAGATGTATATCTTAAACTGTAGCTTTTTTTGGTGATTTTATCTCAAGTCAGGTAATTGATGTTGTTACGCACAAAACCCATGTCTTGGATTTTTGAGATTCATTTCCATCTTCCCGCAAATCTAGACGCGAATCAAGGTGTTCTTATTTGGCATGTGTTTTTTATTAAGGTCATTTGGTCATGAGCTGGAGGCTTGAACCATGAGTGTTGTTGTTTTTAATATGAAAAATAACTCCATAAACCATCATCAGTAGAATTATACATAATAGTCTTCAATTCATTAAAAATAAAGGAAAATAATCATGATTAACCACTAAAGCATCAATGGAAGTAATATGGTATTTTACGAGTAGTTACAGCAAATGGATGAAAAATGGAATGATAAATGGATAATAATATGAAGAAGAGGGATGAAATATATGTCAATAGGTAATGAAAATATGGACAAATCTATGACCCAACAAATATCTAGGTGACAATTTGGCACAACTTCCAAGCTTCAAGGAACTCTTCCTTGGCCTCACTCTAAGGTAAACATGATCCTCAACACATAACTCTCTGTGAACTCTATGCTTGTCTACATAGCTCTTCGATCTATCTTGGGTTTCTTTCAAGTTCTTCATAATATTTGCAACCTCTTACTCCATTTCCTTAAGCAACTCTGGTCCAAGCACAATCATGTTCACTGTATTATCCCAAGTCACTGGTGTCCTACACCTTCTTCCATACAAGGATTCATATGGACTCATTCCCAATGATGCTTGTTGTCCATTATTATATGCAAATTCTACCAAGTGTAAATAATCTTCCCACTTGGATGGTTTTTCCATCACACACATGCAAAGCATGTATTCAAGCACATGATTCACTCTCTCTCTCTATCCATCAGTCTGAGGATGATAGGCAGTGTTGAAGTTCAACTTGGTACACAAATATGCAAACAAACACTTCCAAAACTTGGAAGTAAACTTGGGATCCCTGTCAGAGATTATTTCCTTAGGAAATCCATGCAATCTGAAAATCTCCTTCATGAAGATTTTTGCAATGGCATCAGTATTATATGTGGACTTAACCGGTATGAAATGTGATGATTGTCAACTTGTCCACCACAACCACAATGCAATCATGTTGTCTCCAAGTCATTGACAATCCTATAATAAAATCCATGGAAATAACTTCCCATTTCCATTCTAGGACCAAAAAATGATGCAATAACCCTGCTGGGTGTTGATGCTCAACCTTCACCTATTGACATTTCATGCACTTAGAAATGTACTCAGCAATTTCCTTTTTCATCCCTGGCCAGAAATACTATTTTCTAGTTGTACCAATTGTCTTATAATATCATGGGTGACCAAAATATGGAGCTTGATGGATTTCATCCATAACAATTCTCCTCAAGTCTTCCACAATTAGAATATAAATTTTTTTCTTATAGGTAAGAAGTTCATCTTCTTCCAATTTATATCCCTCATACTTCTTTTCAAGGCTTTGTTGTTGCAACTTCTCCTTGATCTACACATACATTTCATCCTCAACAGTATGATTAACAATATGTTGTACCAAATTTGGTTGACAAGTACTAAGAGATGCCACATGCATTTCATGCACCTTCTTGCTGAGTGCATCAGCCACTTTGCTTTCTTATCCCTTTATGTGCTTGATTTCAAAATCAAACTCACACAAAAACCCCATCCATCTAGCTTTCCTAGCATTTAAAGTTGGATGATCAAACAAGTATTTCAGACCACAATGGTTTGTCCTTAGCTAAATGTTTCTTCCCATTAAGTAATGCCTCCACATATTGAGAGCATGTGCTATGGTTGCAAGTTCTAGATCAGGAGTAGCATAGTTCTTCTCATGATCCTTCAACTTTATTGACTCATAATATACCATGTGGTTGTCTTGCATAAGAACTCCAAGTCCTTGATTACATGCATCAATACACACCACAAAGTCTTTCTCTAGATCTGCAACTTTCAGAATTGGTGCACTTGTAAGAAGATTCTTCAACTGTCGGAAGCTTTCTTCACATCTTGGTGTCCATTCAAACTTTATCCCCTTCTTTTGCAAAGAAGTGATTGAATGTGAAACCTTGGGGAATCCTTCAATGAACCTCCTATAGTATCCTATAAGTCCCATAAAAGATCTCACATCTATCACATTTCTTGGGGTTGGCCAATTCATGATGTATTCAATCTTTTTAGGGTCCACGGATATGCCCTCCTCGGAGATAATGTGACCCAAATAATGAATTCTATCTCTATAAAATTCACATTTTCTCAACTTTGCATACACCTTATGCTCCCTTAGCAATTTCAATGTTAGACTCAAATGTTCTTCATGCTCTTCCTCATTCTTAGAATAAATAAGAATGTCATAAGGAAAAACAAGAACAAACTTGTCCAGATACCTGTTGAAAACACTATTCATGAGACACATAAATGTAGCTGGTGCATTTGTGAGACCAAATGGTACCACTACAAACTCATAGTGTCCATACCTTGTTCTGAAGGNTTACATGATGGTGGCCAGACCTCAAGTCAATATTGGAAAATACCTTTTCTCCTCTCATTTGATCAAAAAGGTCATCAATTTGAGGTAAAGGGTATTTATTCTTTACTGTGACTCTGTTCAAGTATTTGTAATCAATACATAACCTGAGTGTACCATATTTATTTTTCACAAACAGAACTGGTGCTCCCCAAGGGGACACACTTGCCCTGATATACTTCTTTTCCAACAACTCTTGCAGCTGCATCTTCAGCTCTAGCAATTCTGGTGTGCTCATCATGTAGGGTGTCTTGGACACTGGTGCTACTCCAGGAACAAGATCAATTGTAAAATCAATGTCTCTCTTTGGAGGAAGCCTTGGAATTTCATCAGGGAAAACATCCCTGAACTACTGCAATACATGAAAGTCCTCCAACCTAGGAGTTTCATTCTTTGTTTCCTCCAAAAAATGAGCTGCATACAATCTGCAACCCTTCCTATAGAACTTCTTCAGCTGCGTTACTGAAATATACCTAACATAAATCACTTTTGGAATTCCTCTTACAACCCTTAGGTTTCCTTCTTCATCCATCCATTCAAAATTCTTATTCTAACAGCCAATCTTAACTATGTGCACTTCTAACCAATCCATTCGAATGAGAATATCATAGAAACCAAGTGGTAGAACATTCAAGTATGCACAAGTGACTAACCCATCGATGACTAATGGACATTTATCTACCACTTCACTAAATTTTCTCTTGGTTCCAGTGGCTAGTTGAACTAACCATGATTTTCTATGCTTTAACTTCTTAAAAGCACAAATCTCAACAATTCTAGGAGTGATATAACTGTGAGTAGATTTAGGGTCAATCAAAACAAAAACAGATTGCTCAGCAATCTTATCTTCAACTTCAACCACACTTAATTGATGATCTGCCTGGCAGTCCTCTAGTGCTGCATAAATTCTAGGGACGGTCCTTGCTACTTAACCCACCATTTTAGCTTCTTGGACGTTTTAAGCTTGCCTTACATACCCATTCTCAAGCGGACAGTTCCTACGCATATGGTTTTCTCCACATCTCCAACATTAGAGAGGTTTGATGATCTATTTTGGATGTCTTGACCTATCTCCCATCACTCTGGCTAGCTTATCCATAGCTTTTGATGGCTTCCTTTGCTGATTTTGGAAGTGAGAAGGTTTGAAACCTTTCTTCCTTTAGTCAAACTTTTTGTTCTTCTTGTCCTTCCAGGCTTTATGGATATCAGGTTTTCTTTTGTTCTAATCATAGCAATACTTGGCCTTCCTTATAACCTCTTCTAGAGTTTTGGGTTCATCAAACTCAATTATGTCTTTGTTTTACTAAGGTATCCCACTTAGAAAACACTGAATTTTCACTTTATCATCCCTAATATACTTGACATACCTCAACAACTCCAAGAATTTGTTTGCATATTCTTCCATGGTCAGTTGTCCCAATTTCAGCTCATGGAACTCTTTGATCTTGTCATCATAGTACCTTTAATAGAGGTACTTCTACTTGAAATAATTCTTGAACTGCTTCCACCAAATCTTTATTTCATTGATCTTCCTCACTTACTTGAGGTTCTCCCACCATATAAACTCTCTTCCATTCAGATTGAAGATGACTACCCTTGCCTTCATATTTCTTGAATAGTCTTGGACTTGGAAATATTTCTTCATCCCAAGAAGCCAAGCTTCATCTTCTTGACTAGTCTTTACCTCACCATTAAAGGTAGGAGGCCTTTCCTTCGTAAATTCATCATGCGAACTGTTCCGGTGATGCCTCTTCCTCTTATTCCTATGAGATGAAGAGCTTGAACCCCTAGTGGATCCTTCAGAGTCAGATGATCCATTAGAAGACCTTTTTCATCTTTTGGCACTGCTCCTACTTCCTTCCGGATTTACTGCCCGATGCTCGAAGTTCATTCGCCTTTGGATTTCAGTCAAACTCTACAGCATGGTTGCGTTCAGCTTATTCTACTCTTCCCAAACTTTAATCATTCTCTCATTGTCTTCTATGTAACTTTGCATTTCTAACCTTAGGTTTCTCATGGTGGTTGCAATATCGGGGGGAGTCTCTTGATATCTCATCCCATTGGACTTTGTTTCAACATTTTCAACTCAAATGTTTTCCCCCATGGCATCTAAGTCGTGCCCATAGGGATCCTATGCATCATCCATGTTGTAGGTTCTTATGGTCGAGCCATAAACCAACTTTTCCAAACTGAACGATGACTCTACAAAATGTGTTAATAAACACCATTTTTAGCTATGTGATTATCTCAGAATTCAAAAATCACTTACCGACTATTCACTGTAGGTGTGGATGGCTGATATCGTGGTAGAACGGGATCTACGGTCAAGGTGAATTTCGTAAATAAAAGAATGAGGAGGATAAAATGGCGCTAAGTTGCAAAAATGGGAACTAATCACCACAAAGGAGATTTAAAATCAATGGATGAGGTTGATCCTCAAGCAGATCAATGGCTAACAGCGATTTCATTGGGAGAACTAGTGCGAACAAAGAAAATTTTGATATGAGTGATATTTCATGAAATCCGCTTTAATTTATTTGAGGTCCACCGTTGATCAAGATCCAAAGGTTGTTATTTCATTTCGCTAATGGACTAGCAAGTGGGTTAAGATCAAGGGTCAGGCGCGAAATCTTTATGTAATTGGGTTCACCGTCAATTTCAAGTATGCTCTTTAATGAGCACTTCCTGAGACATTGGATGAGTTAGTTAGATTTAGCGGCTTAGCACTCTGTCTTGTCGCATATTTCTCTATGCAATTATTTAACTTGGCCCATTTAAGCCATTGTTGCAACCATTAGCTCTGATACCATAATGTCATGTCCCCTCCCCTCTACATCAGCATACAAGGGAGGTACGTGACTACAACTGCTCTTTGATACCATAATGTAGTGTACCTGCTACTTCGATATCCCACGATGTCATGAACCTGGTGCCCATACACCTGACTAATATGCGGAATAATTTAAAAGTTATTATTTATTTCTCTTTAACATAGTCATGGGTCATATAACATCCTTTAACATTCATTATTACGCTTAAGAACCACTTTAACAGTCGTTCCGCCCTTGATAGATTCATTATGTGACTAGAAAACCTTTTCCACACTTCGCCATCCACATTATCCTTTCCACCTTGCGCTGCGCAACTTAGGAATCGAGAACACAATGCGCAACGGATTCTGTCAAACCACATTCCACCTTCCACCCTTTCGCCTTCTGTCATGGAACTCGAAAATCAAAAAACCAACAAAATGATCACTTGGCCTTTCAACTTTCCGCCTTCCAACTTCTGCCTTTCTACCTTCCACTATGGACCTCGGAAATTAGAAAAACAACTTTTGACAGAATCGTTAAATGACTTTCTGCCCTCCAACTTTTTCCTTTTCTCCTTTCACTGTGGACCTCAAAAAATGGAAACCAACTTTTTACCTTAACCTTTTTCCCATTTTTCACCTCCTACCTTTTGCCTTCCATAGGAGGATTCTGGGGTGCGAAAAACACACTTTTGCCTTGGAATTTTTTGCTCTTTCTCTGCTTTTTCCTTCTGCAGGAGGATCCAGGGATGCAGAAAAATAAACATTATGCTTGTTTCGACTTCTCTCTTCCACCTCATGCCTTCTACAGGTGGATTCTGGGGTGCGGAAACGCTTAAGTCAGATGCCTTCTAACTCTATAACCAGGCTTCTAGCCTCCATTATCATAAGCAAAATGCTTTGAAAAATACAAGGCATATACAAATGAAAATGTAGGAACATCTAGCAACAATAAACTCTACTAAATTAATTAGTAATCATTCATCATAATCAATTCATTCATAAGCATACATTGCATAAATAAGAATAACATAGAATACTTATCTTGAAGGTCAATTTGTCTCGCAGCAAGCTATGTCATTGCAACATTCCACCCAACCATAGGCCAGTTGTGCTCATTAATCTCTCAACACAACTGCCACTCCCAAGCTGGGCATGACTTCCACAAGGAACTAGGGAACATCAAACTCACACACAGCAAGATCATATCAAACATAGTCAATCCAACCTTCAATTGGGTTTATCGGACTGTCTAACCAAGCCAACACATAGTTGGATTTATCAGGCTACAGGAAATCAAGCCAATACACTGTTGGGTTTATCATGCTACATAGCCAAGCTAGCAACATTTGGGTTTATCAAAATGTACACAGTTAAGCCAACATTTACATTAAGGTCCAACCAAGCCATCTCACTATTGGATTTATCAAGATACTCAGCCAAGCCATCATTCATAGTTTGGTTTATCAAGCTGTCCAGCCAAGGATCACACATGGCCAAATGCACAACAAGACACAGCTAAGAAAACTACCAGTTGGGTTTATCAGGATTCCCAGCCAAGCCAATTTCTGATTGGGTTTATCAAGCTACCCAATCAAGCCAATATACAATTGGGTTTATCAAGCTATCAGCCAAGCTAATCTATGTTTAGGTTTATCAGGATACTAAGGAAGTGGAAAGGAAGAATGGATAAGTTAGTGGCTCATTCAAGAGCTAGGGACACATCCACAATATCTATCTTGCCTGGCATCCACATTACATGCACCCCAACACAACGAAGCATCTCGTTCTCTACTACACAGTCCCTCGGGCTATGCCTTCCCTTCCAGTGCTCTTGAGGGCATGCATAGAAGATTCACTAGCCACTCTTATCTTTTCATGACGTTCCTCTCGGCACTAGGTTTATCAATCCCATTAGGCATCTCTTCCACTCATAAGTCTTGGATACAATTCAGAGCCAAACCGGGGTGCACATCGCAACATACCACAAGGAGACATAGCAACACAAGGCTCCACTCTGTAACATGGACAACTAGGTTTGCATACCACTCTGTAATATAGGAGAAACACCGTAACCCATCAACTAGGGTCTCGGCAAAGGAAAATACTTGCAGAACAACCTGTTCCAGGACTGAGGATAGTGATCAACCTTCGAATGCTCCACCAGAACAATCGCGACTGCGGGATAGGGAGAATAATAATAATGAACAACCATAACCCTGAACAACCAAAATACCTTCTTACGACTGAGGGAAAGACAGACTGGAACACATCCACGTGCTTACTTGCTTCAGAAGAAAGAATGTGTCTTCCCAGACTGCATGTTGTAGGCTGCAGGCAGGCTCAGTCACGAAACCGACTACCATGTCTTGCTCTGCCCAAGCCATTAACTGCCTCAACCACTCTTCTAAGAGAATTGAATGATTGAGGACATAGTACGAAAAGGTAGCTGAGGGTCCACCCAAGCCATTAACTGCCTCAACCACTCTTCTAAGAGAATTGAATGATTGAGGACATAGTACAAAAAGGTAGCTGAGGGTTTATAAGTTTCCCCATTGACATCTAGTCTCACCCTAAGGCTCAGGAGTTTAACAAACTCCCCTCCCTATTCCTTGTGAAATCATGCCCCCATCTCTCATGTTGCAGTGCATATTTAGTTGTGGTATTGTATTAAATTGTGTATTTACATGATATCTCAAAATGTGTTGTGCTTGAATTACCACTATAACCATTGGTATCAACCCTGATCACCTATACACAAAACACCAAATCAATGGCAGGGCCTTGGCCTTGAGCTCCTTGCCATGATTTAAATACAATATATACATCATGTACAATTTTAATACTATGGGGTGGAAATCAGGGTGTTGCGCCACATTGCACATCTAATACTCTTTCCAACACACTTGACCTAATATTTATTATGCAATGAGTGTGGAATATAGACACATGGCTCAACAACATGACATCCATTTGAGGGAAGCAAAGAGAATCTTGCACTTTGCGCAAGGAACAAAGACACATGGGATTCACTATGTTGCAAAATCTGACCTACAGTTAGTTGGATTCACTGACTCTGATTGGGAAGGTGATAACACTGATAGAGAATCAACTTCTAGATATTTTTTTATGCTCACAGATGGAACAATCAACTAGTCAAGTAAAAATAAAAGTGCCATTTCACTTTCTTCTACAAAATAAAGGAGCTATGAATGCATCTACTCATTGTTTGTGGTTACAGGGTATACTTGGAGAGTTTGGGATCGAATCTGACACTTCCACAGTCATTTATTGTGACAACCAACATAATATTGAAATCTCAATAGACCCAGTACAGAGGCAGTGAACCAAACACATAGAGATTCATATGCACTACATCAGAGGACGATGAGATCATTGCTCTGCACTACTGTGCATCATCTAACCAAGTTGCAGACATCTTCACCAAATAATTCTCTAAGAAGACATTCAACAATCTCAAATCACTTCTTGGGATAGATGATCATATGGTGAAGATTGATTGAAGACAAGATTTCACAAAATTTTGTTCATGTCCATGTTTAAGGGAGGATTTTCCCCTTTGTGGTTTTTCCTCTTTCCTTGTTTTGTATGAACAAGTTGTATGTAAAGGATGACTAAGCCTTGTTGCTAAGACCTATATATATGATATATTTCTGATATTTCACATAAGTTATTCTTAAAAGGGGGTGCTAGAATAACTAAAAACTCATTCCCATACTTAGAATAAAATAATTATACTTTTTTATTAATTTCCTAGGTCCTACACTATCTAGTTGGAATCCACTTACACCATTTGGTCGAAACTTTCCTAAACTGCCTCTAGGAGTGCCTTTATAAGATTTTGGATAATAATCTGACAACTCTACATACTTCCTACTTTAGTAAGTGCACATTCCTTCCCTATCCTGGGTTTGACTACTTTTTAGCAACTTTTAAGGCAAAAGGTGAATACTAGTCACATGGAAACTTCCTTGTTTTGTGCACAACTCATCCTCCATCTTAAATGCAGGAAGGCTTAGTCACAAAACCAACTACCATGTCTTGCTTTGCCCAAGACATTAACTGCCTCAACCACTCTTCTAAGAGAATTGAATGAGTGAGGACATTGGATGAAAAGGTAGCTGAGGGTTTATGCGCTTCCCCATTGACAACTAGTGTCACCCTATGGCTCAGAAGTTTGACTAACTCCCCTCCCTATTCCTTTTGAAATCATGCCCCCATCTCTCACGTTGTAGTGCATAGCTAGTTGTGGTATTTTATAAAATTATGTATTTACATGATATCTCAAAATATGTTGTGCTTGACTTAGCACTATAACCATAGGTATCAACCCTGATCACCTATACACAAAACACCAAATCAATGGCAGGGCCTTGGCCTTGATCTCCTTGCCATGATTTAAATACAATATATACATCATGTACAATTTCAATACCATGGGGTCAAAACCGGGGTGTTACAGCACTTTGCGCATCTGATACTCTTTCCAACACACTCGACCTGATATTTCTTATGCAGAGAGTTTGGCATACAGACACATGGCTCAACCACTTGACATCCATTCAAGGGAAGCAAAGAGAATCTTGCACTTTTTGCAAGGAACAAAGACACATGGGAAGGTGATAACACTGATAGAAAATCAACTTCTAGATATGTGTTTATGCTTGCAGATGGAACAATCAACTAGTCAGGTAAAAATCAAAGTGCCATTTCACTTTCTTCTACAGAGACAGAATATAGAGGAGCTATGAATGCATCTACTCAATGTTTGTGGTTACAGGGTATACTTGGAGATTTTGGAATCGAATCTAACACTTCCACAGTCATTTATTGTGACAATCAAAGTACTATTCGAATCTCAATAGACCCATTATAGAGGCAGCGAACCAAACACATAGAGATTCATATGAACTACATCAAAGGACGATGAGATCATTGCTCTGCACTACTATGCATCATCTGAGTAAGTTGCAGACATATTCACCAAATAATTCTCTGAGAAGACATTCAACAATCTTAAATCACTTATTAGGATAGATGATCATATGGTGAAGACTGATTGAAGACAGTATTTCAAAAAAAATTGTTCATGTCCATGTTTAAGGGAGGATTTTCCCCTTTGTGGTTTTGCCTCTTTCCTTGTTTTGTGTGAACAAGCAGTATGTAAAGAGTGACTAAGCCTTGTTTATAGGACTTATGTATATGATATATTTCTGATATTTCACATAACTCATTCTTAAAAGGGGGTGTTAGAATAACCAAAAACCCATTCCCATACTTAGGATAAAATAATTAATCTTTTTGATTAATTTCCTAAGTCCTACACAAGCTAGTTGGGATCCACTTGCACTATTTGGTCGAAACTTTCCTAAACTGCCTCTAGGATTTCCTTTATAATATTATCGATAATAATCTGAAAACTCTACATACTTCCTAGTTTAGTAAGTGCGCATTCCTGCCCTATCCTGAGTTTGACTACTTTTTAACAGCTTTTAAGGCAAAAGGTGAATGCTAGTCACATCGAAACTGCCTTGTTTTTTGCACAACTAATCCTCCATATTTTTTTCTCCTGTAAGAATGATTATATTGAATTTCCATCACTTATCAGTTGATACATATCATTCATCCAATTTGCTATCTCCTTGACTGGTTTGGAAAGTGTTTTATGCACCTAGGGTTTTTTTTTTCCTTTTAGTAAGCCTGCGTTTGTGACGATTCGCATTCGAATCTCTGATGTAATTATATATTTGAACAAAATTTTATTTTATAAGGTTGTTTCATGTAAACTTATTCAACACAATTTTTTTTTATGCACCAATTTCAGTCTCTGATTTGAGTGGAACTATGCATGTTTTTCAAGCAATTTTGTGAGTTCAATTGATCTAAGCTTGGGATAAATTTTCACAAAAAGGTCATTCAAGTGATTAGTATAAATATGGAGGCTCCCTCCCTCATTTGTACACACTTACTCACTCATGTATTGAGCAAGAGAGACAGAGAGAGGAAGGACAAAGAAGGAGGAGAGGAAGTGTCTTTGGTGTTTTGTCTCTTATGCTAGGCTTTGGTCTCTCTCTCTCTCTCTCTCTCTCTTATGATACCTTGTTCTTTGGGCATTGCATTCTGGTAATCTAAAGTGAGTAAGTTTTGTTCGGTTTTTCCCTTTTGGGTTTTCCAAGATAAATTGTTGTGTACCTTGTGATTGTGTTTCTTTCAATGATCTTCTTTATGTTGTTATTGTAAACATTTATTAAATGCTCATGAAGTTAGGAATTAAGCTATAGCAGCATATAAAACTTAACATCAATACCAGTCAAAAACATCTTTCTAGGCATCACATTTTATGAAAAATTCTTAGCAAACATGGCATTGTTAATACTAGGGTAGTGCACATGGCATGGACTTTAAAGCTGAAAAGTCCTACTCTGTTGCTTTGCTCCATACAAATGCATTCTCTTTTAGTAGTGAATTTAAGGGAGGAACAATTTTTCCATATTTTTTCACAAAATTCATGTAGTATCCATTAATTCCAAAGAATGTGCTTAAGCTCTTCAGGATCTTGGGGCGAGACCAATCTTGCATAGCTGCAACTTTCTTTGGGTATACTTGTACTCCATATTGACTTACAATGTCGCAAAAATATTAAACTTGAAGCCCCAAACTCACATTTGGAACATTTCATGGTGGTTCCACAATAGTTTCCAATTTTGATTGACATGTTTTGTCTAGAATTCCCATGTTTGTCGTAGATGAATATGTCATGAGAAAATACCATCACAAAATTGCGTAGGAAATATTAAAAAATATTGTTTATGTTGCTCCAAAAGGTGGATGCAGAATTGTAAAGGGAAAAGTTCATCACCAAAAACTCATAATGACCTCCACGTGTATTGAAAGTTGTCTTAGGGATGCCATCCTCTTTCATCCATATTTGGTGGTATCTAGAATGAAGGTGAACTTTAGTAAAATATTGGCTCCATGAAGTTCATCCAAGAGATCACAATAATTTGGATGGGAAATTTGTCATTGATGGCTTACTTATTGAGAGCCTGAAAATAAAGAAACATGCACCAAATTCCTTCCTTCTTTGATACCATTACCATTAATGATGAGTAAAGGTTGGTACTAGGATGCATGACTCCAACCTCCAACCATTTATAAATGATCTTTTATTCTTTTGTGTGAAACACTGCCTATAAGGACATGAATTGGGAGGTTGACTCCCTCAAATAATTGGAGTACCATGGTCATGCTCCCACATGATGATGGTAGACTCTAGGGTATTTTAAATACTTGTTGATGTTTAAAGAGGATCAATTGCAAGTTAGGGTGAATATCCTATAGGGGGGTGTCTACTACATATACAACATCGAACTTGAAGCATGGAGAGTTGTTATGAACGTGGAAAGAAAAACCAATGTGAAATATATGAATAATTGAATAAAAAAATGATGATTAGATTACAAATTTGAGGCCGTTTAAATATGGCCCTTCGCATTCATTCACATGAAAAGGATTCACCTTTTCCTTATAATACAAATTGTTTAAATTGATAATAATGGAGTTATTATAATTGTTTCCCTTTATTTAAATAAATATTATTTATTTTTATTTTCTATATTTTGTGTTTGTTACATTGCCCACTCCTTAAATTTTTATTTTTCCTCAAAGAAATGGTAGAGAAGGATGTTGTTGTATGAAACTTTCAAGATCCCATGATGAATCTTCCTTTGGAAATTTCTTCCACTTAATAAGATATTCTTTGATATTTCTGGAATGAAGTTTCATTTATTTAATAGATAGTATACCTTCAGGTTCTAAGATAATTCGCCCTTCCTCATCCAAAATAGGTAACATATACTGCGCTACTTGATGTTGTCCTAACACCTTCTTGATATTTGACACATGAAACACATTATGAATGCGATAGTTATCGGGTAATGTAAACCCGTATGCTACTAAACTGGTTTTTTGTTGATACGATATGGCCCATATAATTTTGGAGCCAACTTATTCTTGCCTTGATGCATGAGAGATAATTATCTGTAAGGATGGAGTCATATGAACACCCAATCACCTCCTTCAAATTCTCTTTTGGATCTTCATAAATTTGCTTGTTGCTTCATTCGATTCCAAGCATTTGTTAAAATATATTTTAATATTTGGATGATATTTTGATATTCCTCTATTTGATTCCTTATCGTTGGTACTCTAGAGTTAAATAGTGCATATTCCTTCCATTTGGGTGGTTCATAGACATATAAGGATTGGAACAATGTCATTTTAGTTGACATATGGTAAGTAGTGTTATTTTACTTGAGCTAAAGTGAGATTGATTATTTTTAGTTGTTCTTTCCCACTCAGCCACACTTTAAGAGATTCAGAACTGTGTAATCTCTATATAACTTGGTGTTTCCTTACACATGGATTTGATGTTGAGTAGGATGAATGGGTTTGGTTATCGAGGAGGAGGTGGAAGATGTTGAAATTACTCAAATAACTGAGAGGGGGGTTGAATAAGTTATTTCTAATGCTAAAACTATTTTTCACTATTTAAACCATTATTACATATTACATATTTAGTTATGATATTGCAGTAAGTATAACAGTTGAGATGATGATTATCAATCACACACACATGATAGAAACATAAAAATATTCACTTTATTTGAGCACCTACTCAAATGAAACTGCAACCTTTGTTTTACATAGTCCTTCTTGCAGAGAGCACCAACTCTCATATTTTTCTAGCATCAACTAGAATCATATTCTCCAACTACAACTGAGCAAAAGCACCAACTTCACTTGTACAAGCTTCAACATGTACATAGAAGATAACATGTTTTTCCTAGAACCACCCTTCCACCCTTGTTTCTCATATTTAAATGTGTTTAGTACAAATTTTATAAAAACAGATATAACATTGCATACCAACTATGTTCTGATCTTCTTCTAGATTTATGCACCTTGATTCCCCTCATTATCTACATTCGGGATATTTAGAGTCCTCTGTCATTCTGTAATTCTCACTTTATATACTAACCATGCACCAACTTCTCTGTTTGTAGAGAGCACAATCTTTTCTTCCTATCTCCCATCCTTTTATAGAAGGCAATATGTAACTTCTTTACCTGCTCATATGCCTCGTGGTTTATTTCCATAACTGGTCAAACTATTTCATGCTTTATGACAAACAAGAAGTCCGATCATTGGTTAACCATGAATTTCTGTAATGGAACTTCATCCTTTGGCTTCCTCCGCACTTGTTGTTTTCTGCAACAAATTAGAGTTTCTGCACTCCTGGTTCCATAGTTCTGGTTCAACAGTATAGGTTCCACACCATTAATCTTCTTTGGGTTCTCTGTGACCATTGATCTATTGAGGAAATAAGATATCGGATATGTATATTTTCTTGATATCATTTCATGGTTTCCGCTTTCTATCTTCTGCATATTGAATCTACGTCATCGATTTCTTGTATAATATTTCCTGACCATAGATTTTAAATCCGGTGTGGGATGCAGATCCTAGGTTTTTCAATATTTTGTTAAACAACTTCTCCAAATTCCACTTTCCACCTTCTGCATTCCACTAGCAGAAACCTAGTTATAGAAACCCATATCATTTTATACTTTGATTTCTCGTCTTCTGCCTTCCGCCTTCCGCACTCCGGGATTGAAAAATCCAACTTCTAGCCTTAGTCCTTTCATGTTCTTTCATTTTCCGCTTTCCTCTTTTCGACTTCAAAAATCAGAAATATAACTTTTCTTATTCTTGAACTTTTAGACTTCTACCTTTTTGCTCCCGCACTGCAATACTCCTTCTACGTCGTCGATTTCTTGTGTGGGTTTATTCCTGTCCATCGGATCGTCCATCACAATAATTTTAGAATTGCTTTGGACCGTTGATCTCTTGTGTGGGTTCACTCCTGATTGTTGGATCTATTCATCAAATTTTCTTTCAAACTTTGGTTTTCACAATAATTTCGCGTCCAACCTCTGTGTTCACTCACCTTCCATTTCAACAAGTGAAATGATTGATAACCGTTGGATTTGGGTCCATGTAGATCTACGGTGGACTCCAAATGTTATAGAGCATATTACATTAAAATTTTGCTCCCAACCAGATCGTTAACTCACCTACTAGTTGAATGAGTGGAATCATTCAGAAATGTTGGATCTTGATCCAACCACATCAACGACAGACTTCAAAATACTATAAAGCAAATTTACACAAAATTCTACATCCAACCTCTTCTGTTAAAGTGCATGCTGGTTGAATCAGCGGAATCCTTGATGACCGTCATATCTGGATTGACGGTGGACTCCAAATGTCATAGGGTGAATTACATTAAAATTCCATGCACATGAGAAGTTTCTTCGACTGCGCTAGTTAATTTAGAGAAATCACTAACAACCTTTGATCTACTTCCATGATCAACCTCGTCTGTTAATCATGATCTCCTTCTATCCATTGATCTTCACACATGCCATCAATTCTTCTTAGTGCTCTGCTCATCTGGATCATATGATTGGAACTATCTTGCCATCAGCCATCGATTCTTCTAAATCCTATGTTCATCTAGATCATGCTTGGAACTATGTTTCCATCAATGACAACCATATCACACTCTGATCTATTTTCTAATTCTCCAACAGTCTCCCCCTGACTGAAAAACCTCCAATAATCACCCCCTTTGGCATTGATGGCAATCTTCAACTTCTAGATGCATGTTGTACTAGTAATCATCAATTTGTTTATCATCTGTAACAAACAAATTCTCCCCCTTTGACATCAATGTCAAGGAATCCTCTATAGCACAGCTCCCCCTATCAAAGTGAAAAAATTATTTGGAATAGGATATGGTCCCTAGATTATGGCGTAGGTACTCAAGTTGTGTCTTTGGTAAGGGTTTAGTGAAGATATAAGCATTACATTCTAAAGAAGGGATAAAATTCAATTGAACTACTATGTTTGTAACATGCTCCCTTAAGAAGTGATACTTAATAGGTATGTGCTTGGTCTTGGAATGAAGGACTGTATTTTTGGACATACTGATGGCGTTGGTATTATCACAATGGAGAGGAATGGGGTCAGCATATTTTACCTCCAGGTCTTCTAGTGTCTGAATCATCCAGATAATTTGTGTACAGTAGGTGGTAGCAGCAATGTACTCAGCTTTTGTAGTGGCTAAGGATATTGATCCTTTCTTCTTACTCAGTCATGCAACTAAAGAATCACCTAGGAAGAAAGCACCTCCACTTGTGCTCTTCCTTTCATCCAAACAGTTTTCCCAATCAACTTCTGAATATGCAATTAACTAAATATTTTGATTTCTAGGATACCAGAGACCATAATTCATTGTTCCATTCAAATATTTGAATATCCTTTTCACATCCACCAAATGACTTTGATTAGGAGCAGACTCAAATCTTCCTACCATTCCAACAACTTGCATGATATCGGGACGAGATAATGTGATGTATAAGAGACTTCCTATCATTGACCGATATGTTCTCTGATCAACATCTGGTGAGGGATCATCCTTGCTAATTTTACACCCAACAACCATAGGTGTACTGGTAGGTAATTAGTCTTCCATTTGAAATTTCTTCAACATCTCCTTCAAATACTTCTCTTGGGAGAGAAATAAGCCTTCAGGACTGTGGATAATGTGAAGACCAAGAAAGAATGAAAGTTCTCCTATCATTGACATCTCAAACTCATATTGCATGGCATTAGAAAACCACTGCACAAAAGAATCATTAGTGCATCCAAATATAATGTCATCCAAATACACCAAAACTAATAATAAATTATCACCTTCAGGCTTGATATACAAGTTACTGTCAACAATACCTTTCTTGAAACCTTTGTCTTGTAGATATTTATCCAGTCTATGATATCAGGCTCTGGGTTCTTGTTTCAATCCGTATAGAGCCTCCTTCAATTTGCAAACATTATCAAGATTGTCTGTCAGTTGGAACCCTTCAAGTTGCTTTATATAGACTTCTTCTTACAGATCTCCATTGAGAAACACTGACATAACATCCATTTGATATACTTTGAATTTCTTATGAGTGGCATAGGAAATAAATATTCTTATGGCCTCCAATCATGCTACTGGTGCAAAAGTTTCATCAAAGTCTTGTCCCTCAACTTGGGCATACCCTTTGTAGACTAATTGAGCTTTATTCCTCACAATTTGTCCTTGTTCATTCATATTGTTTTTAAACACCCACTTGGAGCCTATTACATTTTTATCTATAGGTCTGGGAACCAATTCCCAAGTGTTATTTTTCTCAATCTGATCAAGCTCTTCATTCATGGATTTAACCCAATATTCATCCTCACTATGTTGATGTATTTGTAACTTCAGAATGTATTCATTTATGTATCTTATGTATTGTAACCCAATGTTTATTCCGGGATGTATCTATTATGTAATTGAGTCATGTTGTCATGCCCCGATGTTCCGATCGGGAGAATCAATAATGTAAACAAGTCATGTCAAGTCATAGTGGGTAACCCTCCGATTGTGTAAGGGTTAAAGTCCCCACAGTTCCGAGGAACTAGGGTTATTAGACTCTCCTAGTAGAGGTCAGCCCTAGTAGGGTTTTAGTCATGTCGGGATTAGTATAAATAGAAAGTTGGGATCTCTATTTAGTACACATCACTCACACACTCAAGTGTAGTGCAAAGTTGAGGAAGGAGAAGACTCTGGGGCTAGACAAGAAGAAGATTACTGCTGTCGGGAGTGCATCTTACTGTTTTGGGGTTTTACATCTTGTGTTGATTCTATCTCTGAGGAAGTTGTGGGGTTTTCTCCATTTATGGTTTCCCCGATGAAAAACAATGTGTTCATTGTCTCTTGTGTTTGATTGTTGTACTTGTTATTCTCTCAGTAAAGATCCTAACATAATGTTAGCTTAATGTTGAAAAACTAACATGGTATCAGAGCTAACCTGAGAAGAAGACACTATGTAGCTGCGGGAGCTAGGGCTTCCTAGTTTGTGGATCTTCCTCCATAGATTTTCAGCAAAAGTAAGGTGGGATAACTCTCCTCCTTAGGGCACATCTTTCTGTCGAAGCAGAATCCAATTCTGAGGTTTTTAAGTTTTGGACCTGTCACTACTATCGGAAATTAGGGATTTTCATAGAAGAGGAATTTTTCAGTGAGCCCAGGCCTGGATTGATATCCTCCCCAAAATCGAAGTTAGGGACAAATTTCAAGGCATTT
>LPNX010585082.1:26458-41978 GCA_001517045.1 Pseudotsuga menziesii
CTGAAGCAGAGTATGTCATAGCTTGTTCAGCTAGTTGTGAGGCAGTATGGCTAAGGAAGCTACTGTCTAATTTATTTGATCTCCATATGGATGCTACTTGTATACATTATGACAACCAGAGTTGCGTGAAGTGTCAGAGAATCCAGTGTTCCATGACAAGTCAAAGCACATTGAGATCAAGTATCACTATATTAGGGATATGGTGCAGAGAGGAGCAATGAAGCTCCATTATGTTGCAATGGAGGAACGGATAGCTTATGTGTTGACGAAGGAATTGGCCAAAGTGAAGTTCAAGTACTTCAGGGAGAATCTTGGTGTTCTGCATATCGAGGTTTCCTCCAAGGGAAAGTGATGAGTCCCAAATCCATTCTAACGAGCAGGTTAAATGTAAGGGCTGAGCCATTCTGTCATGGTGAGAGGATTTGGTTCCTTCCATGTCAGATATGAGTGCTGATTGCCATTCTAGGAATGGAGGTACCTGGTCAGTTACCAGGAACACTCAGCCCAGGACTGAGAGAGCCATTTTGATGAGTAAGTCAGATGTAAGGGTTGAACCATTCTATCATGGCTAAAGGATTAGGTTCCTCCCATGTCAGATGTGAGTGTTGTCCATTCTGTCGAGTATGACAGATGTAAGGGTAACTGCCACTCTTCAGGAGAGTGGAGGCACCTGGTCCGTTACCAGGTAGCTCAATCTAGGACTAGGGGCCTTTCTGATGAGGGTGGAGGATTTGGTTCCTTCCAGGTAAGATGTGAGTGCATTCCATTCTATCATGGTGAGAGGATTCAGTTCCTTCCATGTCAGATGTAAGTGCGGGCCATTCTATCATGGTGAGAGGATTCAATTCCTTCCATGTTAGATGTAAGAGCGGGCCATTCTGTCATGGTGAGAGGATTCAGTTCCTTCCATGTCAGATTTAAGGGCGGGCCATTCTATCATGGTGAGAGGATTTAGTTCCTTCCATGGCAGATGTGAGTGCAGGGCCTTTCTGATGTGATTGTAGTTTACTACATGATCACATGTGAGTGTTGGGCATGCTTTTTTTATTAGTAGGTCAAATGTAAGTGTTGGGCGTGCCTTTCTGATGAGTAGGTCAGATGTAAGTGCTAGGCAAAGACCTACCTGATGGCTAGGCCTACAACTAGCATGAAAGAAGGCTGGCTCTGTAGAACTTACTATGACAAGATAGCACACATGATGATGACCAGATGAGATCCAGATCAAGCTATGATCCAGATCTAGTTATGATAACTCTGGGAGATCCAGATCGAGTGATGATCCAGATCCAACAGTGATGATCCAGATCGAGTGATGATCCAGATCCAATCTAGTGATGATGATCCAGATTGAGTGATGATCTAGATCCAGTGATGTTGATCCATATTGAGAGATGATCCAGATCCAGTGATGATGTCCCATGATGATCCAGATCGCGAGATGATCCAAATTCGAAGAATGAAGATGACTTGAAGACGAATATGACTTGAAGACTCAGAAGACTCGAGATGCAACTGACGAGATGATCCAATTGATACAGAGAAGAAGACCAGTGCTAAAAATTGTGTCAGAAGAATACCTTCCTAGTTAAGAGGAAGTGTTGATGTATTTGTAACTTTGGAATGTATTCATCTATGTATCTTATGTATTGTAACCCGATGTTTATTCCGAGATGTATCTATTATGTAATTGAGTCATGTTGTCATGCACCGATGTTCCGATCGGGAGAATCAATAATGTAAACAAGTCATGTCAAGTCATAGTGGGTAACCCTCCGATTGTGTAAGGGTTAAAGTCCCCGCAGTTTCAAGGCACTAGGGTTATTAGACTCTCCTAGTAGAGGTTTCCCTAGTAGGGTTTTAGTCATGTCGAGATTAGTATAAATAGAGAGCTGGGGTCTCTATTTAGTACACATCACTCACACACTCAAGCGTAGAGCATAGTTGAGGAAGGAGAAGACACGGGACTAGACAAGAAGAAGATTACTGCTGTCGGGAGTGCATCTTACTGTTTTGGGGTTTTACATCTTGTGTCGATTCTATCTCTGAGGAAGTTTCGGGGTTTTCTCCATTTATGGTTTCCTCGATGAAAAACACTGTGTTCATTATCTCTTATGTTTGATTGTTGTACTTGTTATTCTCTCAGTAAAGATCCTAACATAATGCTAGCTTAATGTTGAAAAACTAACACACTAGCCTCTTCAAAATTCTTATGTTCCATCATAGATAGGAAAGCAATTTGATATTGTTCTGAAGCTTTGATCAACTTTCTTCTTGTTTGCACTATTTTATTCTTGTCCCCAATTATCTGACTTTCAAGATGATTCTTCTGAACCATTCTAGAAGGTGCTTTTGTTTCTGTATGCTGCCTTGAATCTATCTGAGTGTTTTCATGTTCATCATTTGACTCTGAATCTTCTTATTATGATTCTTGGACCTATTTTTCTTTAACTTCAATTGAATCTTTTGTATCTGATTCAACACTGCATATTTGAATGTCTTTCATAGGGATTCCTTCATCAATCTTGATGTCAATACAATCAACCAATTTGTGTAACCTCTTATTATAACAAGAATACCCTTTACTGTTTGCAACATATCCTAAGAGGATACCTTCATCATCCCTGTCATCATATTTCCCAATATGTTCATCATTATTTTTTATATAACACTTACTTCCAAAGACTTTAAAGTG
This sequence comes from Pseudotsuga menziesii, assembly GCA_001517045.1. Lineage (NCBI taxonomy): Eukaryota > Viridiplantae > Streptophyta > Pinopsida > Pinales > Pinaceae > Pseudotsuga > Pseudotsuga menziesii. The sequence goes on from LPNX010585082.1 coordinate 29,151, forward strand.
TTTGATAGAATTAGGTCTTCCAAACCATAGTTCATAGGGAGTCTTACACTGTTCGGCCTTAGGTGAGCTTTATTATAAATGTGAACAGCTCTATGAATTGCCTCTACCTAGTATGTCTGAGAGATATTCTTTTCATTCATCATTTATCTTGCCATCTATTGTACTAGCCTATTATTTCTCTCAACAACTCCATTCTGCTATAGGGTCCCTGGAATAGTGTATTCTCTCTTAATTCCATTTTTATCACAAAAATCCTTGAAGTCTCCTAAACAGAACTCTCCACCTCTATCAGATCTTACTGCCTTTAGTCTTTTTCCTGTTTGATTCTCAGTCAGGGCCTTACAAGTTTTGAACTTTTCAAGTGCCTCAGATTTTTTCTTTCAAAAAAGCAACCCATGTAAGTCTAGAATAATAATCAATGACCAACATAAAATATATTTCTCCTCTTGTGCCTTCTTTTCTTGATGGTGCACACAGATACATATGTACTAATTGAAGTGGTTTGTCTGTTGATGTGAAGTTCTTGGATTTAAACTATGTGCGAGTCAGTTTTCCCATTTGACATAGTTTACAAACAAAGTCATATGGCTTTGATATCTTTGGAATATCTCTTACTTCCCCATTATTCACAAGTTTGATTATATGATCAAAGATTAAATGTCCAAGTCTCCTATATCAAAGCCAACTTTCATCATACTTGCTTAGATGACATTCTTCTTGTTTTTCTTTCAAGACATAGACATTGTTTCAGTTCTTATACCTTTTGCAACCAACTATCCTGAGGGTATAGACTTTATCTTGCAATATTTAGAAGTGAAAACAACTTCACATCCTTTGTCACAAACCTGACTGACACTAAGAAGTTTATGTTTTAGTCCATCTACAAACAACACATCTTGGGCTTTCCCTTTTCCATTACTCAAATTGACCATTCCCTTTCCTTTGATCTTCCCTGGAGCATCATTTCCAAAAGTTACATTTCCTGATTTATTTTCACTTAGAGACATAAATTTACTTTTATCGCCACTCATATGTTTGGAACATCCACTGTTAATGTACCATGGGCCTTTTTTCTTCTGAACAGAAAGAACTAAGCCATATTTGTTATCTTCTTTCTTCTTCCAAAATTTATTACTTCCAGCAGAGTAATTCAATCTTGGGTTTGTTTGGTAATCCTTCATATGATAGTTTGAAGCCTTGTGTCCAAATTTATGACAAACATAACACTCTGGCTCATTGTACAATAAATCAAAAGGATTTTTATTTATATCATGAGTTATTCTTTGAGTTGTATGCAGTTCTTGTTTGCTTGCTGACTGTCTTGTTCTATGTTGTAGCCCTTGACTATTCCTTGATTGCATGTTTCTAAAATTAAATGCACAGTTTGTAGCTTTGTGACCAAAATTAGAGCAACAATAACAGTAACTACAGAAAAAAATTTGGTACCTTAATATTGGATGTCTTTCCTTTTGTTGACTATGTTTCTGAACATTCCTTGGTTAATATAATTCTGATCTGAATTTCTGATTCTTGTACTTTCCTCATTTCCTTTTGTTTGCATAGTAGGTTCGCATGCTGACTACTTGTTGCATGAACCTTATTTGTAGCCAAGACCTATTTTTACCCATGGGTACCTTTGCTTGCTGAGAATGTTGTTCAATTCCTCTAAAGCCTTAATACTGGATAGATTCTGGTGGTACAGAGCTTGAAGTTTCTTCAACTCTTTCCTAGCTACCACTACTTCTGTTTCCAGATCTTCACATCTCTTTTCCCCTTTTGTTAATTGTTGTCTGAGAATCTCTTCCATCTTCTTTGCTTCTTCTAGTTCCAATTTTAATAGGGCAATGTCTTCACTTGGTTTTTTGCCATTCTTTTCATACTGCACCAGTAACTATTTTTGTTTTCTTTTCTTTAATTTGAGCCTATCAATTTCCTCCAGACTGTTGATTAGTTCCCCTTCCATGTCCACCATGGCTTCTTCCTCATTCAGGTCACTTTCTATACATTCATTTCCAATATCATCTATGGCCATAAGCATAAAGTTGTTCACTTCATCTTCACCAGATGAATCATTGTTTGTTTCTTCTGAAGAGTCAACATCATTTACACAAAGGATTTTATTTTTTTGTTTAGCCTCTTTCTCGTATTTATTGAATGAATAACTTTCATCATCATCAGAGGTCTGCCTCTTGTGCTTGAGGGGACATCTGGAAGCAAAGTGACCTATTTTACCACATTTAAAACATTTAAAGGGCATTTTACCTTTGTATTTACGTGAACCTTTCTTCAGCCTCCTTACAAATTTTTCCTCGGCTACATCCATTTCAGAATCAACATCCTTATTTGCCTTAAAAGAAGCTTCTCTAGTGGCGGATTTGTCTTTACCAATCCTCATTCATAGGCTTTCAGAATTCATAGGATTTGCTCCATAGGTAGAGTTTTGAGATCACTCAATTCTTCTATTGCTAAGAATTTAGGATTGAATCTTTCAAGAAGAGATCTTAGAATTTTATGAACTAAGAAGGCTTCATCGAACTTTTCACTGAGACCCTTCATGGCATTTACAGTTTCTTCTATTCTTAGGAAATACTTACTAATTGTCTCATCCTTATTCATCTTCAGTTGTTCAAATTTTAGTTTACATGTCTGAAGCTTGGCATCCTTTACCTTTTCATTTCCTTCATAATTGTTTACAAGCTTATCCCACATTTCTTTCGCAGATTCAAGATGCATTACTTTAACAAATTCGGCCTCTTCAAGACCACTCAGGATAGCATTCATTTCCTTGGCATTAAAACTGAATTCCATCTTGTCATCTCTGGAGGCAAGCACAATTGGATTTACATAGCCAGTCTCTACTACATCCCACACATAAGCTCCCAATGACATTATATAGGTTCTCATTCTAACCTTCCAAAAGGCATAGTTGGTTCCATCAAACAGAGGAACCTTTTTTTATGAAGTCCCTTTATAACTAGTCGTGTTTAAGCTTTCATATCTACCTTTAGACAAAAGGAACCTACTCTTATACCAATTGTTGAAATTACTCAAATAACTAAGAGGGGGGGGTGAATCAGTTATTTCTAAATCTAAAACCATTTTTCACTATTTCAACAATTATTATAGATCATGGATTTAGTTATGATATTGTAGTAAGTATAACAACTGAGATGATGATTATCAATCACACACACATGATAGAAACAGACAAATATTCACTTTATTTAAGCACCTACTCAAATGAGGCTGCAACCTTTGTTTTACACAGTCCTTCTTGTGGAGAGCACCAACTCTCATATTTTTCTAGCATCAACTAGAATCATATTCTCCAGCTACAATTGAGTGAAAGCACCAACTTCCACTTGTACAGGCTTCAACATGTACAGAGAAAGTAACATGTTTTTCCTAGCACCACCCTTCCACCCTTGTTTCTAAGATTTAAATGTGTTCAGTGCAAATTGTAGAAAAACGGATATAACATTGCATACCAACTCTGTTCAGATCTTCTTCTGGATTTATGCACCTTGGTTCCCCTCATTATCTGCATTTTAGATATTCAGATTCCTCTGTGATTCTGTAATTCTCACTTTACCGACGATCCATGCACCAACTTCTCTTTCTCTAGAGAGCACAATCTTTTCTTCCTATCTCCCATCCTTTTATAGAAGGAAATATGTAACTTCTTTACCTGCTCATGCTCCTCACGTTTTATTTCCATAACTGATCAAACTATTCGATTCCTTATGACAGACAAGAATTCTAATCACTGATTAACCATGAATTTCGGTAACGAAACTTTGTCCTTTGGCTTTCATTGCACTTATCATTTTCTACAACAAATCAAATTTTCCGCACTCCTAGTTCTGTAGTTATGGTTCCGTAGTATAGGTTCCCCCCCAATCATTCTGCACCAATGATCTTCTTCGGGCTCTCCATGACCATTTATCTATTGAGGATATTGGATATCGGATATGTGATTTTTCTTGATATCATTTCATGATTTCCACTTTCCGTCTTCTGCACATCCTTTTTTGCATAATCAATCTGCATCGTCAATTTCTTGTATAATCTTTCTCATCCATCGATCTTGAATCCGGTGCAAGATGCAGATCCTAGGTTTTTCAATATTTTGTTAAGCAACTTCTACAAATTCTGCTTTCCACCTTTCGCATTCTTCCTTCTGCATTTCGTTGGTGGACACCAGGTTGCGGAAACCCATATCATTTTATACTTTGATTTCTTGTCTTTCGCATTCCACCTTCTTCATTTTGCATTTCGCCTTCTGTACTCCGGGATTGAAAAATCCAACTTCCAGCCTTAGTCCTTTCCTATTCTTCTGCTTTCCACTTTCAGACTTCAGAAATTGGAAATATAACTTTTCTCACTCTCAAACTTTTGTACTTCCGCCTTTCCACTCCTACACTACAATACTCCTTCTACGTCGTCGATTTCTTGTGCAGGTTTATTCTCGTGCATCGGATCTGTCCATCACAATAATTTTGGATTTGCTTCAGACCGTTGATCTATTGTGTGGGTTCACTCCTGACCATTGGATCTATTCATCAAATTTTATTTCAAACTTTGGTTCTCGCAATAATTTTGCATCTAGCCTCTATGTTAACTCACCTTCTATTTCAACAAGTGAAATGATTGATGACCATTGGATCTGGGTCCACACAGATCTACAGTGGACTCCAATTGTTATTAAGCATATTACATTAAAATTTCGCTCCCAACCAGTTCATTAAATCACCTACTAGTTGAATGAGCGGAATCATTCACAAATGTTGGATCTATATCCAACCACATCAATGACGGACTTCAAAATACTATAAAGCATATTTACAACATCCAACCTCTTCTGTTAAACTGCATGTTGGTTGAATCAGTGGAATCCCTGATGATCATCATATCTGGATCGATAGTGGACTCCAAATGCCATAGGGAAAATTACATTAAAATTTCGTGCACATGAGAATTTTCTTCGACCGTGCTAGTTCATTCACCAAAATCATTGACATCCATTGATCTGCTTCCATGATCAACCTCGTCCATTGATCTTCACACATGCCATGGATTCTTCTGATTTCTCTTCTCATCTGGATCATATGCTTGGAACTATGTTTCCATCAACCATGGATTCTTCTAAGTCCTCTGTTCATCTAGATCATGCTTGGAACTATGTTGTCATTAGCGACAACCATATCACACTATGATTTGTTTTCCAATCCTCCAATAGTCTCCCCCTGACTATAAAACCTCCAACAACGAGCTTGAGGATGCCCGTAGGAATGGTCGAGGCACGGTAGAGGTGGTGGAGTTGAGGCATGGAATCGAAGTAGCAAGTAATGGATGAAGCATAGTGGGGAGGGATGATGTGAGGGAATAGGGATAAGCACAAGTGTGTGTTAGAGTGGCTTTGTAGAAAGAGATCATGGTAATCCTATGGTGGAGTGGGTGTGTGTAGGGAGCGAGGTGGGAGGAGGAGAAGGTAGAAGGCGGATGAGGGAGGAATGGCGACTGAGATGAGGATGGGTTGGGCGATGTCGATGGGGAAATAGAATAGGGAATGAAGAAGCATACCACGAAGGGACGTGAGGATTCAAGGGAAGCATCAAAGGTGGACTAGGGTAGGAAGTGAGGAGTTGGATTGTTGGTAGTGGGTGAAGGAGATATGGGGATGAGGGGAGCTGAATGGATGGATGGAGGAACATGGAAGGGAGTGGCAAGGGAGCATGGAAGGGGAGTGTAGGTGGTGAATGGCATGATGGGATGCAATGGAGAAGAGTATGCAAAAGGTGTCAAGGATCGACAACACTTTGATACCAGCTAAAGTGGGAAGGATTGTTATGAACACAGAAAGAAAAACCAATGTAAAATATATGAATAATTGAATTAAAAATATGATGATTAGATTACAACTTCAAGGCCATTTAAATATGGCCCTTCAAATCCATTCACATGAAAAGGCATGATCTTTTCCTTAAAACACAATTTGTTTAAATTGATAATAATAGAGTTATTATTATTTCCTTTTATTTAAATAATAATAATAATATTTTTTTTGCTAGGGGAATCGACAACTAGGGACTGAGATGAGGATGGGTTGGGCGATGTCGATGGGGAAATAGAATAGGGAATGAAGAAGCATACCACGAAGGGACGTGAGGATTCAAGGGAAGCATCAAAGGTGGACTAGGGTAGGAAGTGAGGAGTTGGATTGTTGGTAGTGGGTGAAGGAGATATGGGGATGAGGGGAGCTGAATGGATGGATGGAGGAACATGGAAGGAAGTGGCAAGGGAGCATGGAAGGGGAGTGTAGGTGGTGAAGGGCATGATGGGATGCAATGGAGAAGAGTATGCAAAAGGTGTCAAGGATCGACAACACTTTGATACCAGCTAAAGTGGGAAGGATTGTTATGAACACAGAAAGAAAAACCAATGTAAAATATATGAATAATTGAATTAAAAATATGATGATTAGATTACAACTTCAAGGCCATTTAAATATGGCCCTTCAAATCCATTCACATGAAAAGGCATGATCTTTTCCTTAAAACACAATTTGTTTAAATTGATAATAATAGAGTTATTATTATTTCCTTTTATTTAAATAATAATAATATTATTTTTTTTGCTAGGGGAATCGACAACTAGGGACTAGGCTGGTACTTGCATGACACGGGGTCCAGGAATCCATTCCAGCTACCACTATAGCCCTAGGTTCCCCACAACATCCCGCAAGCATGGGACACCGGTAAGCCCATGTGTGATTTGAACTCGTGACCTTCTTTACAACATGTGACTTCATATCAAGCGAATCACCAATGAGCCACACCCATGTGGGATTTATTTAAATAATTATTATTTATCTTTATTTTTGTATATTTTTGGTTTGTTACATAACTATGCAATAATACTTGAGTGGCCTTTCCTCAATGAATTCTCCATACAATGAGATGTAATAATTTTAGGGGGACCAAATGTAAGCCTCTCGAGGGTATGTTTATTCCTTTCTTTAGTAAATCTCATGTTTAAATGCTTGAAATCCATGGTGATAGGTCCCGTAGTGCATAGTTAGACTACCTTTAGGATTATATCACAACCACCCATTTCAATAGAAAATATGTGACTTTTGAGATGATACTCATCCATTTGAAGTTTCACATTTTAACAATGGTCACAACATTTCATCATACTACTATTGGCTATGATCATAATTTCAAAATTTGGTATTGGACATACATAACAATGGGTTTCTTCCATTCTCCTATAAAAAAATTATGGTGATGTCATTCTTAATCAGTAGAATCACTTTGCAGTGCTTAATGTAACTAATCAAATTCAAGGTTTCGATGTTGAAAAAATTAATAAGGAATGGAAAGAAATTTAGGGTTTCTCACAAGGAGCTTCCAAGGTTGTTTTCATATGTGGGTGGGGAGATGTCCTCCACTTTTGGTTCAAGGTTCCCTTCAATTGGTGTCCTTTGAGTGAATGTGTGGGATAAATCCAATTAAAATAATTATTTTTTTTACATTTGTGCCATTTAAAATACCATTCATTGCAATTATAACAAAGTTAGAGGAATTGGCATACCACCATATCTTATGGAGACAACTTTTGGATTCTTAATGGTTTAAAGTTGGAAGGGTTGGGAGTAGTTCATGTGAGAGACATTGCGAGTTGTGAATGAAAGCTTTTTGGTTTGGGCATTTATCGCCATCTCATCTTATTTAGTAGTGTCACAAGCTTCTAATAATTTTTTTGGACACTATATCATGACATGTGCTCTAATTACCTCTTTAATACCACTAATGAAACATTCTTTAAAAAGAAATTGGATAGTCCCTATATGCAGATTGCTAATTGTTCAAAGACTATAATATAGTCCACAACTATGTCTATTTGGCGTAAGTGTAAGTGTCATCCCATATAGTAAGTATCATAGTCGAAATGATCATAAAGGACCTTAACAAACTGGGTCCAAGCAATGTAGCCTCCATAAGATTTCTTATATTGTTGCCACTATTACCAATTTTCCGAATCCAAATATAATATCCCCATTTTTAATTATTATTGGTCATTAGTAATTCCATGGAAAAAATAATAGTGTTCCATTTAGGTTACCCAACCTAAAGGATCAAAACTATTAAACTTGTTCATGTCTACCCGTGAAAGTGGCGCCACAAATTCTGACCTTGAAAGGGTGGGTGACAAGCATCCTAAAAGAAAGGATGAGTGTCTTGCACTTCATTTTCTAAAGATCCCTCCTTTGTTGGATTGGTGTGTGGATATGAGATTCATATACCTAAATGTTTACATACAATTCCCAACAACTGACCTTGGGTGTGTATTATTCCAAAGAAGTGTGTGACTAGAGACTCAATTTTAGAAACCTCCACTTCAATTATTGGAGATTAATGTGTGGGTCTAGGTTTTGGTTCTATGTGGCTTATATGTTGTGAGTATGGACCATGGGATCATTTTAACTCACACTTATCTCCATATGACCAATGGCTCAAGAGGAGCCTTTTGAGATATGTCTCTAATTTCGTATTATTGGGTCCACATAAAAAGGGTTGCTACAAAGGTATAACATTGTGATCAACAAAACACAAGAATACTTTTGAGATATGTCTCCCACAAAGGTACCGACAAGACCCATACTCCACTTTTTTTTACACTAGTGTGAGTATTACTCTTCGTTGAATATCTTTGTGCTAACTAAATTTCCAAATTCCTTCTGGATGTAAAGATGTAGAAATATTGTTGAACTATTACAAAGGCTAATGTTTGCAAGGTCATAAGGACATAAGAATGCCAAGTACTATAGATCTCTGACATACAGAAGTGTTTCTAACAATAGTACTTGGTCGAATATTTCATGGCACAAACTAAGGAGAATAGACTGTACCCTTAGCCATACTACCCAATACACTACTACACAAGAATGATATCCTCTAGCGTTGTTCTCAATTTACTACAACAATATGGTGATTTCTTCTTTATGTATGGTTGGTTTTCTATGCACTTAAAAGGCTTCCAATATACCCGAGGGTACATTGAATATAATTCCATATATAAACTGTGGTCTGATGTGGTACTACTCGAATGGGTACCAACAAAGGCTACAAGGGTGTCTAACAATGTGACATGACTTGTATTTTTTGTGTATTCTTCCTCGACCATAGGTTTATGTGCCTAATGACATATTTTTGTGTTATTTTAAGATGTTGAAACACATTTCTAGTCTACAATGAATCTGCTAGAATCTAGAGGCACGTTGGATAAAGAAAGAGGTTTGATATCACTTGTGGTGTTGCTTAACCCTTAAACTTAGAACATAACCAAGTATACATAGATTGTAAATGCATAACACCATATGAAAATGACAATTGAAGTGGATTAATGTGAAATATACCCTTGTATTGTGGTAATAAAAAGAAAGGAAGCAATGTTCACTTCTCTCTTAAGATGGGGCGACCTTTCACTTATATAGAGCTCCAAATACAACAATATTCAAAAAAACATTCGTTAGCCTCCTAAATCTTTAATTAGTTTCTCAATAATAAATCCCTAACTACTTGTGGTCCCGTCATTAATGAGTACCAACTACTTGGTGAGCCTTAGTCACTAAAAATGACCATTTTACTTTCAATGATGATCTATCACTATTTAATGGGCCCCTTTTCAAGAAAGATGGTCACACACATTAATTGATTAACTCCCATGTAGCCTAAAGTAGGGAGGTTAGGGTAGGACACTAACAAATTATTGGTTGATAGGATTTGTCTCTTAGTGTTAACCATTGTTAGGGCTTTGGAGGCCAGGGCTAGCCATGGTCAAGGCCTTGGGGAGAAATGCTCTAATTCACCTTGGTAAATTGCCTCAACAATAACCCTCTCGACAAAGCACCCCAAAATGAAGCCCGCCCAAAACTAAGTACATAAATTATCACATTTAAAATAAAATAAAAAAAATTTAAACTTCATATAGAGATTCATATAGAGATTCATTATCGTATGATACACCTTGGAAAGAAATTTCCACAAATTCTTAGAGTCATCTCCATTCTCCAATAAACTCAATACAACATTGAGAAAACAAAAATACCAAAAACTTCGAACCCTGTCTCTTTTGAGTTAGCATTTTATACCCTACACATTCTCAAAATTCACTAAATCTAAATTAGTATTTGTTTTAAAACTCATTCATATTCTAAACCATTTTAAATCACTCTTCCCTCTTTCATCTTCTCGCATTCGCCTACCATAATTTCCCATTTTCTCATAAACTTTACCCCAAAATTAAATGTGGGCCTGAAATTGTCCCCTTTATATATTTGTGGCATAGCCTTCCTTTTTTAGTCGTGTATAAGGTACCCAACCAAATAAAGAACATAATTTTTGAATCCAAAGCAATAGGATTATTTCATTTGTCCTTGTCCTTATCACCATGGGAGCTAAGCTTTCACTTTTCTACATGCAAAAAGTACCACTGTCCTCGAATTATATACCTCACATGGAGAGAATCTCTTCTTCATTTTGCATGTTCCACAGTGCATTGGTTAGATGGGAGGCTCAATCACACAACCGCGATCTTTTCAAGGAAACTAGCTAGATTTCAAAATATGTGGGGCCCTCCATAGACACTGGCATATATTCAAGGGGGAAGTGCCATTGGATTATAGTACTTAATGAAAAATCCTTCTGCTAAGATGTCGTAGTGTATAAATTCTATCGAATTCACCCATGATTCAAGCACACATGGAGATGAAATATGTGCATAGGCCCAAGATTTTTACTCTACAACGTTCTCGAGGTTCGAGGGGTGGCACCTTGGTGTGTTTTTACAATGGAGTCTTGGTACATTTTTATAAAATACTTGTATATATAATTGTCCTGGGCTCCCATTCATAGTTGTCCTATATGGGCTCTTTGAAGCACTTTGGTTTAGATGTGGTCAAAGGGATAATGGGAAATTTGTAGAACTAGAAAACCTTTGAGGCACTCACACAATGTGGTGGGTTCACCTTTTACACCACTCTCTCATTGCATCTTTGCCCTATGTTGAGGCTAATGATCCTTGGACGATTTAAAATATGCATGGTTGCTCTTCAATGGGCACTCTAATCATGGTACATGGTGCAATGACCATTAGCTTGCCCAAATGTGCTAGCTTCACTATGAACATTTGCTTTTGCCCTTAATTTTGTAGCTACATATGGGCACATATTAGAGACATATTAGAGAGAGTTCATGTTAGGGAAAATCTATAATGTGTTGCAATATGTTCTGTATTTATACATTCATTCTTTATTTTTTAAAGATGATAAGAATAATAACAATATTTTTTAAGGTCATAACCTAGCTAGAGACCAAATTGATGTATAAGACCCTCTTGTTTGTGAGACAAAGGACCGCCTCCATGCAACAATTTCATCACATCATCTATGGAGATGAACATAACTTACCCCCTCCAAATTCTAACATGTGATCTCCAAGAAGAAAACACATGTTCTTAACTACTAAGTCAAATATTGATTCTAATCCATTGCCATGCTTTAAAAACACATGTAGAATGTGAGTCTCTAACTTTTAAATTGAGTTTGTTTCTTGTAAACGTTTTTAATCTACGCTGCTCATTCAATGCCAGTGTTAAATCATTGTTGCCATTGGGCTAGAAATTGTGTCCAATACTACATCTAACTAGCATACACTTAAATGACAAAGATGATCTCCCCCAAAAGGCTACACAACCTATACTTAGGGAAATTGAATTTTGATGTGGAGAATATCACGCTCACTTGACCAACCAATCAAGCGACCTATGAGAGAGTATTAGTTTTTAACCCAAAGTGATTAATGTTATGTGCGCTAATTCACATTTCCAAAATATCTTCATGAATTATGAAACACACATACACATAGAATATTTGACTATGCGCAACAATATACACCTCACAAAATGAATAGAAATAGTTTAAATGCTAGACAAGGCCAACCATTTCCTACCACATTTTTGATATTTTTGATTGTGCCGAGAGGTGCTCTACAGTCCAGTATGGGGGAGATCTTGTAACGTGATGTAACGTTAGTAACATGTAGGCAAAAAATAATAGTGATAGTGAATATTATGGGAGAGATCTTGTAAAGTGATGTAACGTTATTTTTATTAATAAAAAATAATTTTTCTAATAGGCCAAAATAAATGTCTACTACAAAAACAATCTAATATGGGGGAGATGTTGAAATCTTCCTACCTAACAAAACAATAAAAAAGTAAAAATTTAATTATCTTTACAAAAAATATGTGAATCAAGAAAAAAACACAAAATTGAATTATCCCCCCAAAAATGTTGGCCTTGCACATGGTTTTAAAACCATGTGCAAGGCATTCTAAACAACCCATGGTTTTATTGTACATGGTTTAGGAGGCTTTGCACATGGTTTTTAAACCATGTGCAAGGCCTCCTAAACAACCCATGGTTTTATTGTACATGATTTAGGAGGGCCTTGCAAATGGTTTTAAGACCATGTGTAAGGCCTTCTAAACAACCCATGATTGTAGGAGGGCCTTGCATATGGTTTTAAAACCATGCGTGGGGAAATGATGCAATGTTCGTTCCTAACAAAATAAAAAATAATAAAAAATATTATATGTCGGCCATAAATAATATTAAATATTAATAATAATAAAATTATAGGTGGACCTTAAATAAAAAGATGCGTCTTTTGGTTTGAATCAAATCAATGGATACCTAAGAAGAGGTTTGCACCTCGAGAGATTTGATCCATCTCGGCGCTTGATAGAGCCTAGGATTTGGAT